>LUGF01051785.1:146916-161618 GCA_001625245.1 Calycopis cecrops | reverse complement strand
GGGGGGGGGGGGTGATAGGAGGGCAACGCATCTGCGTAACAATCATGCGAATGTCCATAGGCGTCGGTAGTCATCAAGAGGCTCCGATTGCTCGTTTGCCTAAAATGTGCTACTAAGAGAATAAAAGATATCAGTGGCTAGAAAGTTTATAAACTCTAACGTAGAGCATATTAATATTCTTATCAGGCTCATAATAATTTTTGCAAATCCGACCTCAATTTTCAAATACATCCCAGTGTGCGGCGCACCTTACACAAGTCCGCGCCCGGTTATGTGAGACGCTATGGACACAATCACTATTCCATTTGCAGTATCTTTCACTATATTGGCAGTGATTTCGCACAAGTGAATCGAGAGAAAAGTATTTTGCGACGAGCGCTGGGACGTTGCATATTAGGGACGATTGTGCTTCGCTCGCTACATTTTTATATTTGCTTTCATTAGACAAGTAGCATCAGTCGAAAACTTATATGTAAAATTTCTGTCTGTTCTGTTTGTTTGGGATAATCTATGCAACGGCTGGTCCGATTTAGATTGAAGTCTTACTGAAAGATAGATGCGTTTATAGAGCAAGATATAGGCTAGTCATTGTTTCTACAGTAGTCAGGATTTAGTTACAAAATGCAAAAGTATTGCAAGAGGTAATGCCACGCTGCATGTATGCATGCAGCCGAATTGTACCAGCACGACTTGGAGGTACCTCTCACTTACACGATACCGGCGTAAAGAAACCAGCCGGTGATCCATGGAGGAGTGAGAGTAACGAATCTTATAGCCTTTAAGCGGATGTCTATGGGCGCCGGTATTCATAAAAATGGCGCGAACTGCTTGTTTTCCCCTTTAAAATATAAAAAAAACATAAAAAAGATCGAGGGCGAAACAGTTTTTTAGGGTACACACAATTGGAAACTATCACATTTGATCTTGATGAATGACAACCAATACAGCCTAAATACACACAGGGAATAACAAATCATGCGGTCGACAGCCCTAATATTAGGCTATAAGTTATTTTTGTTAGATTGACGTACACTTGAGCCTGGGCTGATGTATGGCTCTGTGGAGACCTCTGTGTTAGTACCCTTGTTTGTAGGAGCGTCGGTGCTCCATAATTGTACACTAAATGTATTCGTGAGTATATGTTGTAACTGTGTGGCGTGTGTGTGGGCGTTGGTGAACACTTTACATCTCAACTGCTCGTTTGCCTCCTATGCTATAAAAAAAAACCTATGTCATATATTCAATAGAGTAAGTTGGTTTTCATCAAGTGCTTATGTGCGTGTATGAAAATCGGTTATGGTCTCATTTAGAAGCAGAAAAATAGAGAGTAGAACAAAACTGTTGACTAAACACGAAGTTTCGCTGGAGCCTCAGTGGCAGTTCAATCATATAAATAGCTAAAAAAATAGATGTAGTAACATTCGGCATTGCAGCCGAAACAGGTCGGCACGGTCGAGGCAATTCTTACTTAGTGGTTTTTTTTTTTATGGTATAAGGGGGCAAACGAGCAGTTGTAGCCATTTTCATGACTACCGACGCCCATAGACATCTGCATAGAGACTATACAGATGCGCTGCCACCCTTTCTCCTCCCACCTCCATGGGCCACCGGCTACTTACACACCGCACGAAACTTACTACGGTCACTTATACATTGGTGTTATTATCGCCGTAAAGATACAGCTAGCTCGTGCTGTGTATTTTTGGTGGCAGGTTGGAAAAAAGGTGGGATAGAGAGGGCACGTATATCAGTTATCGGCTGCTTATAGGCGTCAGGAGTCATCAAAACTACTGTTTGTACCTTTCACAAAAAAATCTTTTTTTTATTTTATATTATCTTATCTTAGTTTTTTTTTACGTAATAAAAGTCTATAAACACTTTTTCGTATATATTTTTTTCAAATTACAGCCCTTATTATGTAAAACTCCTCAGAATCTAGGCTCTCGCTCATACGCTCAACATTTTCGAGACAAGACACCATTACTCATATGAACACAGCCTTTAAACAAACAGAACCTCCGCTAGCACCTCCCCAGTGCACACTTTATCCAAGTAGTTATCGCGCGGAGAAATTGAATGCGCTCCTCAACAAGTACCATTCATCTTGTCTTAACGTACAATAGTTCTGGAGATGGATAAATCAAATTGCTTTGTTTTTAAACTTTCAAATGGAGATTCGCAATCGGGAATATCTATTTTCTTGATAGATTTATTTAATGTTATCTATATGTAAATAGATTTGTTTATCTGTCCTTAAACTGTGAAATGGTAGGAGATAGAGCAATGATGTCTATAGCAACTTTGTTCTGAATGACCTGATAAGGGTTGACACAGGAAGGACCTTTCCTTCCTGTGTCAACCCTTACAGCTAGTGTATTACTTATCTGTGGCCATCTGTGCTTTTAAGTTGCCCGTTTGGTGTACACCGACGATAGTGGTCTTGCTCTTCTAATAGGTAACAGTATGTTCACAAATAAATATTTAAATATTTTTTTTGGATTTGTAGTAATGATTACCTACCGAACTCGGCACGAAAGTAGTAAAAGTGTGTACTTTACACAACTGAAGTAAAACCTAATTATTGATTTTATTACCGCAGTTACAAGGACATAACATATAGGTATATTATATTTATTTTTTAAATACAAAAAATTTTCATTTAAATTGAATTTGAAATTTGAATGACTACTTCCATTGGCCTCGCCCGATGTGTGATTTTTGTAACGCTCTCGTCATTCTCTCTCTCTCTCTCTCTCGCTCTTTCTTTTACACCCTAAGTCAAGCGCGTTTAAAAGTTTTACTTCAAAAACTAAACAAATGTAAAGTCTTATAGCTCTATAACGAATGGGCTATTTTCCAGTATTAAAAATATAAGCTTATTGAATGTAATCTTTAATTAATATGATTTATGAAGTCATTATGCAGTGAAATAATTAGTAAATAATCAATATTTTATTTTAAAATCTATTTTTAAAAATACGTATTTATATTCATGAGTCACGTGATACAAAACGACTTGAAATTGATTATGACGTCAGTGTTGCGTGAGCTCTATGGTAGCCCCGGGTACCGTAATATGCGTAGTAACCGGTAGTAACTAAGTTGTCAATTGTCATTTGTCAAAGAGTTGTAGGTCATAATTTTAATATTATGGTCACTGTTAAATGTTGATACTTGGTACAAATGTTTGTTATTACAAAGAGAATACAAAATAAACAAATGCTACATATGAAATAACTCATATACATAAGTCATTCACTACTTGACATTTAGGATACAGAATATCTACGTCACAGGACGCCATTTTGATTAAAGAAGCGTTTTCGCGGGTCTTTAAAATTTTGAATTTTGAATTTAAAATTTGAAAGTAAATACTTAACGGAATAAAAAATAAAAAAATGTATAAGTTCATTGATAACTGATAAACATTCTGGAGTGGTTTTTGAAAACTTGGAAAATAGCCCATTTCAAAATATCGACTCAAATTAATATAGCAGAACACAATTGGCTCGAGACGTTGGGTTGACAGTTCGACTTCAAAAATTGCCCGGGGCGCTCACTTCACCACGCTCAATTAAAAGTTGGGTTCAAACGGACTTCGTTAACTGGCATTCAAACCATTACAGTCAAACTCCTATTGGCTGTGTATTTTTACGGCTAACGAGAGAAGCTGGCTAAATGTTCTAGTAATTTGAAATGTCGCTACAAAGTTAGTTCATTGTCCGACCTCAGACTTGTTTGAAATTTTTGAGGGGAAAATATTATGAGTTCGCATCGGCATCGGTAAGCTACGTAGCACAGGAAAGTGAAGCTACGCTAAGTAGCAGCTGCGAAGTTCTACGAGTGTGTGCTATTAAATACAGGAAAGTGAAGCTACGCTACGTAGCAGCTACGGAGTGCTACGAGTGTGTGCTATTAAATACAGGTAAGTGGAGCTACGCTACGTAGCAGCTACGTAGTGCTACGAGTGTATGCTATTAAATTCAGGAAAGTGGAGCTACGCTACGTAGCAGCTACGGAGTGCTACGAGTGTGTGCTATTAAATACAGGAAAGTGGAGCTACGCTACGTAGCAGCTACGGAGTGCTACGAGTGTGTGCTATTAAATACAGGAAAGTGGAGCTACGCTACGTTGCAGCTACGGAGTGCTACGAGTGCTATTAAATACAGGTCATTGATATTACAAGTTTTAAATTGGCACTTCCATCGGTAGTCCCTATGTGTGTGTTTTAATGGTAGATGATGAAGTGAACAAACGTTTTGATAGAAATTTAAATTCATATATGCGAATATTTTAGATCATTCTAGCAGCGCCTGGTGGAACACACGATTCTATTCAGTCGCCGTGACAACCGTTATTTATGTCTCTCCTGCTTACTGTGTATGCTGTTACTGTAGCTGATATAAAATATAACTTAATATATTTTAAAGTATATTTTATTTATTTTAAACCAACATTTTGTGATCGTGAACTGAGGCGCTTTTTGGTGTAGGTCGTTGCCAGCAGTGGACGTCTTTTAGCTGATGATTTCAAATTCTATTAAAACTGGTTGCGTACATTAAGCCGAGATTTATCGATCTACTCGAGATTTTTATATGTTAAGACTAACTGTGTCACCCGTATTTCTTATGTTATATCTCTACTATATATTTATCTACAATCATCATCATCATCATTATCATCAGCCTATTGCAGTCCACTGTTGGACGGGAGAGGTCCCATATCACGCCGCTGGCCTCGATATTCGGCTAATCTTTCCCACTTTCTGCCCACAATTATTATTATTTACAATTTCTATGGCAAATTTCATTCAAAACCCTTCAAAAAAAAGCCTGAAGGAAATATACATATGAACTAGAATTTATAATACTTAGATTTGAATATCGACATCCGAATAGCCCATCTCAATCTGAAGGTTGTCATAAAAAATATATCGCAACAAACTCCAGCTTATCAGTATTACCAAATTGGGAGATTTTTATGGGATATTTCATGGCGGCCCCGTGACGTGTGATTAGACAAGGGTCGCTGGCTACTGCTAATGGGGGTGGGGGGTTCGTGTTTACAAGAATCTTTTCGCTTCAACGCTCTTCATTTCGTTCCTGTTTACTATTATAATGACGTAATAAGAATGCGGGGTCGGAGATTTACAAAGGGAATTGAACTGGAAATTTAGCGCGCGTTGAAGTAGATACTTATTCAACACACTTTCTGTAAGAGGTAGTGCCACGACACCGGCGTAGTGACCGCCGTGCTGTCGCGTTTGTTGAGGTGTGTAAGTAGCCTCTATGCGGATGTCGATGAGCGTAGTTTTTCCCCTTAAGCTATTGAAAAAACATGAATTTGTTGGTGTGAGAGTGAGAAGAGATTATGAGAAAATTCCACTGTGTAGTAAACGTATTGTAACTTTGTAATTTTGGGCGCGTAGTTGAAGTGTAACCCTTTACATTCACCTTGGAGGTTAAATTTTCAAGAATTAATTCACTTATGTCTTAGAACTTTTTCTGTTGCACTTAAAAGCATACCATTTCTGTGGTATAAAAGTTTATTATTGAGTTCCCATGAACCTCGTAAAAACAATTGAAAAAAGTCCAAACACGACGTGATTGAGATACTGTATTGCAGAGTTCCCATGGCCACCTTCCATCTCCATCATCAGATCTGTTTGACGGTTCCGTAATATTGCATTGTCATCCAACTTACACATGTGGGCTAAGTTTCAAGTCAATCGGATAATAAGAAGTGGGTTAGTTACAGCTTGCAAGATTTGACTCTAACATATAAAAATGTACAAACCAACATTGCAAGTTAAATAAAAGCTTATAGAAATAGAAGCGTTATACATCCATCTACGATGGGATCACAATTCATATGACCTAAAAACCTCCTTTAATTAATTATTGGTATCAAAATCAATAATTTTTTTATAATACGACAAACGAGCATTCGGAGGCAGATGCGTTAAAGTTCTTCCTCCTCCCCAAATGTGTGACCAGCATACACAGCGCGAAGCACGACAGCACTGTCACTTAATAATATAACTGACGAGACATCGAAGAGCAAAATAAAGAGCACCTATACGAGGCATGATAACTTTATAACCCCTCCCCCTCACTCCATCCCCCTCGCCCCCTCTCCGGACATAAAAAACGGATCGCACATCGATCTTAAACTCCGCGACGCCGCAGGAACTTGCCTGAATAATGTCGCGCGAAATTAAATCCCCAGCAATAAAGAACATATGACGGCCGGAAACTTCTCTGATTCTTAATGTCGTTTCACTTTTGAGAACGCCCGACGTAATGCGCGGTCACAGTCTTGTTTTGGCCCACTTTGTTTCGAAAAGGTCGTATCTAAACGTACAAACCAGTTCGAATTTTGTAATTAAGTCGTTTTATTGCATTTTATTACGACCAAACCAATAGCGATTGTTAGATATCGACCAACACAGGACACATGGTTGATAGTAGCGAGAGGCATTAAATGAAACCACATATTTAGTGTAGGTATAGTTTCCACGCTACACAACTATATGGCCAATAACATGCCTACCTTTTTAACTTAGACTGAAAATTACTAATGTAACGTGCACTTAGTTTTGTTTTGACCCACTTGTGGAAAGAGTATGTAAACGCTTGAACCAGTTCAACTTTTGTATTTAAGACGTTTTAATTTGTTTAATATATTAATAAACCAATAGCGACATTATTACGTGTCAACTAACACAGGACATATAGGTATAACTTAATACAAACTTACCTTATTTATCTTAAACTAAATCTATATATATATAAAACTCAAACGTGACATAGCCATCTATCAACGCACAGCCCAAACCACTGGACGGATCGGGCTGGAATTTGGCATGCAGGTAGATGTTATGACGTAGGCATCCGCTGAGAAGATTATTTAAGAAGATTTTTAGAAATTCAACCCCTAAGGGGGTGAAATTGGGTGTTGAAGTTTATATGGATTTCTTAGAAATTAGAGGCGGGTGAAACGGGGCGGGACACAGCTAGTTCATAATATAACTTGTTTTAGCTCACTTTATTTCAAATTCTAAGTCTTTTCCAAAAGTTTACCAGTTTAAATTGTCTATTTTATTTTACTTATTAATAAACCATTAGCGACATATTACTTACCGAGACACAGGACGTATATGAATTTAAACAGACATGTTGTTAATTGTCATAAGTCATTTCATCCATAAGGCAGGTAGCAACCAGCCGTTTTTTTTGTTGCGCAAGAAAAATGCATTTATGCACCATCCACCCAGCCCTGAGTAAACCGGGAGGGTATGTTGGACTCTGCAAGAATGTGCCACTACCGACTAGGGTTGGCAACCGTACTATCGACTAAAAACCACTTCGAGGGCCTTCGCCGTTGTGATGGAAGGTCTAAATCAGCCACGCTCAATCTGTGTCTTATGCTGACATACATATTAACGCGAAGTTGACCACTGACCTTATCCCGCAGCATGTCCCGCACCCTGGTGGCCTGGTGCCGGCTCCTGTGCAGCTCCAGCTGTAGCTCGAGACAGCGCTCCTGCCAGTTCACCGTGCCGAGCTCCGCCGCCGCCAGCTCGAACTCCAGCGGGTCCAGGCGGGAGGTGAACGGCCTGGAAAACGAGGGGGAGTTAAGAGAACCATCTTTTTTTAAGTCGGTTGAAAACAAAATCTTCTCCTAAGCATAACAAACACTTTTCTGAAATCTGCATTAAAATCGGTTCACCCAACCGCGAAATAAATGTGGACAAACATACACACGTACATACGGGTGAATAGAAAAGTTCGAAAATTAAAAAATTAATTAAATGAAAATGGAATTCGCGATCGCTAGTTTGCTTTATCGCAGCAGTAACACTCACATGCGCATTATAACTAAAAAGAAATACAATTGAAAAGCTCCACACATTCAAACACCATAAGTAAACCCCAAAGCTCCCGATACATTATAATTAACGTCTACCAACAAAAATACAAGTCTATTAGCTCAATTAAGTCTAACGAGGCGTAACGAATCTCTAAAAAATAAAGAATCCATGAATAATAACTTCATAATCAATTTGACAAAGAATATCTAACGCAGAATACACATTGTAGTACAATGCCTAACACCTGTGTGCTAACAACAAATAAACGGTGTTTGAATAATTGAATCGACATTGATGTGATTATGTCTATAGTTTGTGCTGTGTAAGAGTTTTACTATGTTATTATTAGCGATGGGCGATTACTACTAAAAGTCATCGAATTTGTCGATTGTTCCGTTAATTCGATAAAATTCAATTATTATCGACGTTATTCGATTATTAGATCGAAGAGTCGAATATAGACTATAGTTGGCGACTGTTAAAAACCAACGATTCTCGATGTAGTAGTTGCTCGATTTAATCGATTGTTTTTATTACAACAATCGCCCATCGCAACATTGTGACTATGCTTTATTTCAAACAAATTAGGCCGGCACGACCTGGTTACCTCTTGTATTTATGATACCGCAGCAAAGTGATGGCTATGCTATCGTTTATCGTGCGGTTTATGAATATCCGGCGCAACATTATATGTACAGCAGGAAATAAACGTAGTTTGAATAATTAAATTTATAATGATGTAATTAGGTTTATATTGTGTAAAATCTGCTGGTGGGTTGTATCAGGTCTGCAAAATAAGAGGGGAAGGAGAACACCATATTTGCAATAACAATAATTATGCTATTGTCTATGGGTGACTTGTCTTTGAAAGGCCGTGACTGCGTGCTTATGTCTGAAAAACACCCAGAGTATAGCCCAAAGCCTCCGATATATTATTATTTACATCTTCCAACTAAATATATCTCAGTCAATGAACTGAATTGAGTGTAACGAGGCGAAACGAATCTCTAAAAAATAATTAATACCTACATGAATATTAAAATTCATAATCTTTTTTCATAGAATATCTAACGTAGAGCACACACTCTCATGTCTAACATCTGTGTGCTAACAGCAAACAAACGGTGTTTGAATAATAAGTTCGATATGAATGTGATTGTTTGTACTATGTACGAGGTAGTGCCAGGGTACAATACCGTCATCCACATGACACCACCGCAAAGTGACAGGTGGGCCTGTCGCATTTAATGCGATTTGTGAGTTTCCGGTGTACCATTGCAAAGCCAGGCCGGCATCTGCATAACAATTATGCGGATATATTTAGGCGTCCGTAGTCATAAACAATAAAAAAACACCCACACTCATAAACACTCAGATTACATCCAAAACCTCATCATTATAATTTACGAATACATTATGACTACCAAGAAAAATACATCTCATACAGTCTATTAGCACAATTAAGTCTAACGAGGCGTAGCGAATCGCTAAAAATAAAGAATCCATGAATAATAACTTCATAATCAATTTGCATAGAATATCTAACGCAGAACACACAATGCAATACAATACCTAACACCTGTGTGCTGACGGCAAATGAACAGTGTTTGAGTAACTGAATCGATATTGATGTGATTATGTTGGTAGTCTGTATAAATAGTGTACGTCATCAGTAACATTGTGTTACTGTTAGTATGTTTACCGACGCCTAAAGCGTTGTTAGTTCAATACGTTCCGTACTTCCGACTAATGATAATGCTAAATTAAATTAAATTAAATATTTATTATTAACGTTTTCCACAAAGAAAACTTAATTAGTACATGTAAGGCATTCGAATATTCATTCAAATAATTTTGAAACTAATCGATATTATATTTAAAATATAATATGACAAATATATATATTTTTTAATAGTAAAAAAGAGGCAAACGAGCAGTCGGAGCCATTTTCATGACTATCGACGCCGATAGACATCCGCACAAAGGCTTCACAGATGCGTTGCCCTCCTTCATCCTCCCACCTACACCATCAGCCACTGAATTACTACACTAATAAGAGAAGATCCTCCAGATTGTGATGGCTACAGGCTAGAACATGTTGAAATCTATATACTTTACACCCATAACCTTGACCATTAAAAATATAAATTTTAAAACTACTTAAAATGTTATTTTAAAACAAGACTAGAAGAGATTAAATTTAAATAAAATTTAAGCTCTTCTAGCCTTTACAATATAATATAGAGTTTGCTGTAAGTAAACCTAACGACTCGAATTCTAGAATAAACAAATTAGTGCGCTTTTAGCATGCTAATTTATTCGCTTAGCTTTAAGTCTTTAACGAGGATAGGTATTAAACTTGGGTAAGTTATTTAATCTACTTACATAACCTGTGTCTGCCTCCAATTTGAATATTCAATTAATATCTTCCTCCCCATTAGAAATTCTTTCGCTTATTTGCTTTTTTATTTCACGTTCATTGTACAGTCACCGAGCTGAAGGGGCGTTCACCGCAAATCAATGATATACAAGTTAAGATCCGAGAACATATCTGGAGTTTACTACTTAAGAAACGCTTTAAATCGCTCGATATAAAAAACATATATAGAATAAAATCGTTAAAATGCAATATTGTTACGTTTGAACAGAATATCGTAACTCTATCGTAACGCGGAATTAAGCTGAACTTCAGCTACGGTAGCCCATATTTATAGAGGTGAGGGTTCTGCGCAGGATATATTATAGTGCACAGACACAAGTGCACTCTTTATTCCCTCGTTCTCCTGCTCCCATGAGACGGCAGTCCGACACGTCCGGAGAGAAATCAGTAGCAAAATCGACGGCTTAACATGCTCTCCGAGGCACGGGGGTGTAGCACCGCCAACTTCTAACTTCTATTCTCTTTTTAGAAATTGAAAAATCCTAAAAAAACTTTCTGGTCCGACCCTGGATTAGAACGCGGGATATAAAGCACAGTCCATACTTTGATCATGATCAATGCACCTAATACTATAAACTCTTAAGTTTGTAGGTATGTATGTCATTCTTTCGTCCGTAAATCATCGGATTCGAATTAAATTCGGTTCAGATATAGACTACAATCTTCAAACATAGAAATAACTTTTCGTTCTGAAAAAATATTGTTTGTTACCACGAAATAAACCGAGTCAAACCGCGGAACACCGCTAGTATACGTAATGAATGCATGCCGCTAATGACAACGAATCTAAAGATTTATGCGCCAACCGACTCGGTGGAAATTGGGCTAGGAGATTGCTGAAACTAAAAAGTTGCAGTAAGATCTGTGGAGTGGGAACGAAAGTTTAATACTTTCCTATTCCGAGCCGAAAGCGTTCAACTCCGGATTTAAATTCGGTCTTGGCAGAACTATTAATGCCGTGAAAGATTTATTAAAAAGAAAAGGCATATCTTGTGTAATTAAATTTAAAACTGTTGAGTGGAGTGTGGAAGAGACGACTGCGTGTATGAAAAGGATCAGATAAAAACGTATAAAATATGCGGCACTATTGATAACCTATTAATACTAAAAAACATTTATAAAAAAACAAAGAAGGCATTCCTATCTTATGGAATAATTACATTAAAAACAGTGGAGTGTAGCTATATGGAATAGAGGCGACCATGGAAAATTTATCCGACAACAAAATTAGAAATATGGCGCCACTGTTGATAAAGTCCATTTTAGATAGCTATAAAAGGTGTTGGCACTGTCGGCTTTGTATATTGTCAAATTTTGATAGGCCCATTCGACTCAACAAATTCAACCTAGGAGCAATGCCGAGAACATACCTATTCTATTTTACGCCAAACACATTTTTAAAGTCTTTTTATAAGTAGGTTCTCCTTCCCTCTATTCTCCATATCAAACGTTATAGAAAAATTACCTTGGAGGCGGCGGCGGTGGGTCTCTGCTCCGCCTGGCCAGCAGTCGCGGGCTGTTGGGCGTGCTGGCAGACTGTCCCGCCCCGCTGTGGTCAGTAAACCTGGACAGCGGGTCAAATATCTGCGACAGCCTCCGCGACCGTTCTTCAGACATCTTAACACTTCACTTCACTATGTCATAATCACACTAGTTCCACAGTTAGTTCGTTGAAACGCGGAAGTTCTGTGACAGATGGCGTTCGGTTTGGCGCGCACCCGCCATCTTGATTTCTTCGCGCCTCAATTTGACACGGCGCGTTTGAAATTAGAACTGCAAAGGAAAATACATTATTAGTGGGTGTTGAGGTGAGTAATTAGTTTAGTTAATTAGATGCGGTTTAGTCTGGGTGACGAAGTTTGTTGTCGTCGAGTACAAATTTTCAGTAATGTGAACATTTTCAGTTTCAAATCAAATTGCATCTGAATTGGACCGCCACAAACGACATACCTGTCGCTCTTACGATGACGTAACAGCTGTGCAGCCGCATTTCATATGGTGTGTATTTCCTGTGACCATGGAGGGGTAGGTGGAAGGAGGGCAACACGTAACACGTAAGCATCTGAGCAGATGTTTAAGGGTGTCGGTGGTATGTTTATGGGCAACGGTACAAACTGCTCATTTCCTTCCTAAAATATAAAAGTTATATATAATAGCTGCGCCCCGAGGTTTCACGCGCGTAAATTTCGACCACCTGAAAAATAGAAAATCATCCCATGGCATCCCATAGAAACATTTTTTCGGGATAAAAACTATCCTAAGTGTTAATCCAAATTACTGTCAATGTGTGTGCCAAATTTCATATAAATCGGTTCAACAGTTTTTGCGTGAAGGAGTAACAAACAAACAAACGTACAATTTTTCTCATTTATAATATTAATGGGATAGGATTTACCTCTTTGGAAATCTGGAATTAATATTCATTTATAATGACTTTGGAGCAAGAAGCGGCAGATACAATAGAAGTTATATGATGAACACATTTAAATGGGAGTATGCCAGAGTTGATAAGAAGGCAACTAAAGGAGCACTAAAATATACTAAAATATACACTAAAATAATAACGGCGTGAAGTCATGATTGTGCTGTGTTTCTTGGTGTCCGGTGATCCATTGGCTGCCATCCTTTAATCCATCCCATTAAAAGATGGGAACTCGTCTACATAATCTGTATCCAATTGTCCATCGTCGTCGACAGTCGCCAAACGGCTCTGCACTTTCTGGTGAGCCTCTTTATTCTTAATAATAAATACTCCATAAGCGATAATATTCTAGATTTTCACGCCAAATAGCCGCTAAATCGTGACTTTTAGGGTAATCATATTCAAATATTAACTTAACAACTAAGCAACTCTATCATTCTTCAATTTTATTAATGTCTAAATTCGACGCTAGAGCGAAAAGTCTGCAAGCAACGCCATCAAAAGTGCTTCTAAATTTCGTGCACGGCCTAATGGCACGTACCATGCGAAATACAAAATCAGTGCCGTATTTCCTCATTATTTCCGATCATTATCAACCCCGCCCAGGAATGTGACACTCATAATCTCAACTCAAGTGAAAAATTACTCGGAACGGCAAATTAAAAGGTCACTGACCAGAAAATTGGCGACGGACCGTAGATGCGAGCCTTGATTAATGTTATCAAGGCCCTTATCTTCGCTCCCTTTAAATTGGGGTCAACCCTTTTTCTGGTATCGCCAAAGATGTCGTTTATCCTTGGTGAAATATTTGGTGTATTTTTCCGTTTTTTTTTTTTGCTTCTCTCGACGTTTATGGATTTTGTTTTAATGAATTCGGGAGATTTCAGATTTGGCTCTAAATGTACGATAAGGATTTTAATTTAAAATTTCCAAGTCTTATTAATCTGTGTCCGAATGAATTGTGTTGGTTTTTCAAGGGAAAGTTTGTTTTGTTGTTTAATTTCCTTGAAAATTATTGTAAATATAAGCCTATATAGATTGACTTTTGATATAATTTCTTTCCTTCCTTCGCCGTAGACATGCAGACTTGCTGATAAACTGTCTTGATAAGAACTTAATTACTAAATAATAATTAAACTTTTTTATAGCATAAAAGTACAAACGAGCAGATGGAGCTATTTGGTGCCTTTCGTCAGTAACCCGTGACCATGGTGGTCAGTCCCGTAACCATGGTTGCCGTATAGCTTCTGAAACGTCGAGCCCGTAAAAAAATTAAATACGCCCTGATAATATCAGTTAAAGATGTTTAATAGTTATGAGTAATCTTCGCGTAAATTTAAGACATCAGTGCCATTCGAGTTCTGGTAAGAGGTAGTGCCACACTGCATGCTTGCATGCAGTCGAATTGGACCGGCACGACCGGGGAGGCACCTCTCGCTTACACGAGACCGGCGTGAAGTGACAGCTGTGCTGTCGCGTTTCGTGCGGTGTGTAAGTAGCCGGTGGCCCATGGAGGTGGGAGGATAAAGGAGGACAGCGCATCTGTATAGCCTCTATACGAATGTTTGTGGGCGTCGGTAGTCATGAAAATGGCTTCGGCTTCTCGTTTGCCCTCCTATATCATAAAAAAAAATCGAGTAACAGACCTGCGCAGACCGCAGTGGTCCGCGGACTTCTTTGTCCGCTAAAATAGATCGCTTACGACTGTATCGAGTAACGCAAACGAGGGATAAAAAGTACGCGTCACTTTATATAACATTTTACAAAAATCTCTTATCTGCGCAGACCTTTATACAGATGCGTCGCTTTCACCCCATTCTCCCAATGAGCGAGCGGCTGCTATTTTATTTATTTATTTATAGCAGGGGCAAACGAGAAATCGGAGCCTTTTGATGACTACAGACGCCCATGGACATTCGCATGATTGTTACGTAGATGCGTTGCCCTCCTATCACCCCCCCCCCCCA
>LUGF01051785.1:98895-116596 GCA_001625245.1 Calycopis cecrops | reverse complement strand
CGACGACCTCGTGACATGGGCAAGGGTGAGCAGTCAGGTGACGACAGGGTTCCGTACTGTCTTCTCTTTTGAAGACGTATATTGATAGCCATTTAGGTTTTAATAAGAGGCCAAGCTGCATTATAATAGAATTGGGCAGGCAGTATCGGGAGGTACCTCTCAACCACATGTCCATCTAGGAGAACCTATGTTAGAGAGCACTGCTGAAAAGATAAATTAATACATTTACAAATCAGAAGAAAAAATAAAAAAAAATAAGCACACAAGAAGAAAAGTTACTTGTATATTCCAGTTCAAAACGGAAAAATGTACAAAATTTATAAAAACGAAATAATCCTTATATAACTACTAGCTGCGCTCCGCGGTTTCACCCGCGTAACTTTCGATCCCGTGGGAATATCGGGATGAAAAATAGATGTTGGCCGATTCTCAGACCTACTCAATATGCTCACAAAATTTCATGAGAATCGGTCAAGCCATTACGGAGGAGTATGGCAACGAAAACTGTAACACGAGAATTTTATATATTAGATAAACTAATATTTCTCCATCCATAACGTTAAGCAAGGATCATACATCCATTCTTAGCTCCAAAAATAATGCTACAATTGCGTAGAGACGGGACATTGTAAATAATTCAGCATCCCTTTCAATAGCACTCGAGCATCTTCACCCCATTGTAAATTCAAATCCAGAGACTCTTGTGTCTCAAATACTCAAACACTCAGAACAATATGGGGATCGCCGGGCCATTGTTCATATGCTTTTATTACATTCCAGATTGGGGAATTTGGTGTTTCTGTTATTTTGTTGGAGGCTTATTAAATGCTTAGTCTGTTTATTGATTGTCTCATTTCATTGTCGTATGTAAAGAGTTGTTGGTTTCAAATACTAAAAAAAAGTGTGTGCTTTAGACCACACAACTGATGTGAAACTTAATTATTGATTTTCGTTACCGTAGTTACAATGACATAACATGGCATATGATATTTATTTTTTAAATACAAAAAAGTTTCACTTAAAAGGAATTTGAATTTTGAATTTGAATGACAACTTCCTTTGGGCTCGACCGATGTGTGATTTTTGTAACGCTCTGGCCAGCTTACTCCCCAAGGGTTGACTTACGGCGCGTATAGAAGTTTTACTTCAAAAAGACTTGCCTAATATAGTTATTGTCCTATACAGGGAAATATTACGTCTAAGATTATCAACAGTGTACAGTCACGAGCAATAATATGTATACACTTTAGTACCCTGTCACAGTAACTTTCTTTGACAAGTAAAAGCAAATAATAAGGAATTTCAAAAATACAAATTATGACAAGGTACTAAAGCGTATATATATTATTGCTCGTGACTGTACATACATTGATCACTAGCAGAGACCATTCGCGTAAAATTTATTCAAACCATAAATATTTGTGCTCGTACTATAATATACAATCTAGCAGTATGAAGGTAAGAGAAAATCCACTTGTTGAGGATCGAACAATAAATTCCCCTGTTACAGTAACTGGGCCGCCCAACGGCTTTTGTAATTTTCATTGCTGATGGACGTGATGCCCATGACCCTTTCTAGAGCCAGAAACACACCAAGACAACATCAGGCAAAACTGTATAAAAGTCAACTGTAACAAACTGATGATAACATATGTGAAAACGAGTAAAAAAAAATAAAATATGTCAGAAAACAATAAAACCATAGTTTCATGATAATGATATGACAAACATAAAACATTAGCATACGGTAAGTTAATGTTAGGTGCCCTACACATGCTCACATACAGTTCAACTGGTATAGGGACATTCGAAAGGTAAAAAAGGGAAAGGGCAAAACTATTTTTTTTAAACTTTTTCTCTTATTAAGCAGCGAGCAGCAGCAGAGTCTTTTTTCTAAAACTATAAACTACAAAGAGCGCATAATAGTAGCTGTGCCCGCGTCTCCCCACGGCATAGTATCCGGTTTTTTTAAGGGAATTTTCTCGACATTTTGGTAAAATTTGCATAAAAAATAATTCTGCCGTTTTCACATGATGTGCACACAAATAATCATATAAACAGACAAATATTCTAAAAACTGTTGGAAAGTGTTCTGTTATCCGTGCGTCCGCTAGTGCAAACGCACTATAAAACCTCTTCTACCGTCTTACACCAGTGTATACTCGCCATTACCCTGCCATGTCAAAGAGCCATTAACGCAGGAACAATTGGTAATTTGCGGGTGACATCTAGATACGGACTCTTTATCCATCCGCGACGTAATTAAATAATTTCAGTGCGTCGCGTGCGCGTTAAATTGGATTTTCATTTTTCAGGGTATCGCTTGCCGATATAGTGGGGGCGGTGTTTCCGTGGGTTGATTGAATTATAATAAACTGTCGCTTCGTGTGGAACCCCCGCCCACTTCGATCTACGCACAATATTTTTTAACGTCCTTGAATTTGGTGTCCAATATAGCAATTACTTTAGGATATGAATTTGACGAAATTTGATATAAGTGAGCTTATATTATTTATCTTCTATATATAAAATTCTCGTGTCACAATGTATAGGTACTCCTGCGATACGGCTCGACAGATTCTTATAAAATCTTGTGTGTATCGGGTAGGTCTGAGAATCGGCCAACATCTATTTTTCATCTCGATATTTCCACGGGATCGAAACTTAAGCGGGTCAAGCCGCGGAACGCAGCTAGTAATTGGACCCCTGCAGGTGCCTTCGCCTACTATAGTTGGAGAGTCCCGGATCTACAAGCAACAGAATGAGGAAACGAGGAGGAGAAGAGAAGAGGAAGGTGGGTAACTCAGTTATAATATAACCACTGTGCTGATATCTAAGGGCGTTAGCAGTCATGAAATTGGCTGCGACTTCTCGTTTTCCCCCTTAGACTATAAAAATCAGATAACTATTATCAACACGAGAAATAACATAGTCCTATTTTATATCTTCAATCAAAACTGAATATTGATTAAAACAGATGTCATATTCATTCGGCACTCTACACTCCCCAGTACTGATCTGCTGTTGATAGAACAGATCATTCCACCGATAAATAATGAATAGAATCTACAAATTAATGCAAATACATTTGATACAGTTAATATTTCAATGTGATAATTTAATTTGTTTGTATCAAACACATTGCTATTAATATTAAACAATTTGCCGGGCTTCACTTCTAGTTTTAGGTCTATTTTAAATATTAAATTATTGTGTTGTAATAGAATAGAATAGCATAGAAATAATTTTATTCAATGCTCCATTAAATAAACACATTAAATAACAACATGAAACATATAAAAGAAAAAAAAATTAAAACTAAAACAGAGAAGAATGTTGCATGTTCATGTACAGTGATGCAATGTGAGAGTGAGGAGCACTGAAAAGGATGTCACTTGGCATTCGTCGGAGAACATAAGTTCCCGGCACCGATTTTCAGGGACATCCTGCGATCCTGTGGGTAAGACGGAAGACAATAATCTGTAAGTCTGTTGTTAGTACGGTACCGTTTGTCTTATTAATATTATAAATGTGAAAGTTTGTCTATCTGTTTGTGTGTTTGTTTGTTTGTTTGTTTGTTACTTCTTCACGTAAAAACTGCTGAACCGATTTTCATGAAATTTGGCACACATATAGACGGTAACTTGGAATAGCACATAGGATAGTTTTTATCCCGAAAAAATGTTCCTATGGGATGCCATGGGATGATTTTCTATTTTCCACAGGATCGAAATTTACGCGGGTGAAACCGCGGGGCGCAGCTAGTTATAACATATTTGGTAAGTACAATGCTGTACATTGCTGAACTGCTGCCGAATTGAGCTGGCCAGACCGGACAGGTCCCTTTCGCCCACATGATATCTCTATCTCTCTCTTTTTATTTATTTATTGAAGTAAAATTTATATACGCGCGCTTGACTTGCGTTACAAAAATGAAACATCGGGCAAGGAAATTATCATTAAAATTAAAATTAGATTTAAGTGAAACTTTTTTGTATTTAAAAAATAAATATCATAAGGCATGTTATGTCATAGTAACTACGGTAAAGAATTTGTGTATTAAATCGATAATTAAGTTTTACTTCAGTTGTGTGGTCTAAAGCACACACTTTTTATTTATTTGGAAAACCAACAGCTTTATGACTTTATAGACTACAGAGTACAGTAATAATAGTGAGTATTGCAATAACGCTGCACTCTGCAAAGTGAAAGCTATCTAAAGTCTAGTCCGCTTATGGTAAAGTCGCACACAAAACCCTGATTGAAAAGGTAATTCCAACATAAAACATATAACATTCACCATTTCAAATTCATCTCAAAGCCCCGAGGAAACTGAACTTCATAAGTAGCGTGCCGCTGCACATGCCGAGCTACCTTCATGTGTTAACAATGGACTTAGTTCAGAACTGAACCTGGTGATTTATGCAAGCCCAGTGGAACTTGCGCCGTATTTGTTCAGTGTTAAAAGGTACTTTGGAGCATGTTACACTTGTCAATATTGAGTTACTCGAGGCGATGTTTCACGTCGTTTTACTACTTCACTAAATTTTTTTTACTGCCTCGTGGTATAGTGGTAAGCATGTTCAACCACAGACGTGAGGTGCCGGGTTCGAATCCCGGGACGGACCAAAAATTGTTATTGGGATTTTTCAATTTCTAATAACAGTCCGGAGTCAGAAAGTTGGCGGTGTTACACCCCCGTGCCTCGGAGAGCACGATAAGCCGTCGGTCCTGCGCCTGATTTCTCACCGGTCGTGTCGGACTGCAGTCCCATCGGAATATGAGAGTGAGGGAATATAGTGCACTTGTGCAAAGACTTGTGCACTATATTATGTCCTGCGCAGATGGCTCATCTATATAGACGGCCGTAGCCGAAATCGGCTAGGACGACATTATTATATATGTATATGCAGGCCTTAAAAGTCTTTTGATGATCAGATCACTGTCCGAAAGTGGTGTTGGTGTAAAATACCTTAGAAAAGAAGGAGTAAACAACTTACTAGGACATGTTTTAGCAGGCTCTTTCTTGAAAGTCCCTTTGTCTTATTAGATAAAGATTTATGATAAGTAAATTCTGAAGTCATGTAGGTAAAACAGAATTACAAATATAAATGAAAATGAAAAATGTTTTTAATCAAAATATAATTCTACAAATCACTTTTTGAACGACAACAATTATAACCACAAGATACCAAAGTTTGAGACCGTTAAAAAAAGTCTAGACCAATTGAGAGTTACGAGCTTCATCATCATCATCTTCTTCTTCATCAGCAGGAGGACGTCCACTGCTGGACATAGGCCTTATTACATGTTACGAGGTTATTTAAAGGCTGTTTTGGTGTAATCCGTTTTTTGTGACGTGATGGGATGGGATGGGAATGGGACTACAGCCGCACGGTTTGACACCATTTTGAGCTCTAGCCGTACATCTGCAGAAAATTAGATTTAAAAAAAAATAAAATAAAATTAATTAATTGAAATATAATAATTATAATGATACAAATGTTGTTGACAAACAACTGTCAACTGAACTTACGTAGGTATACTATTTTCATATTTAAAAAATAATTTTCTGGTTTCTGAATATTTTTTTTTATTATTGACTAAACTCGAAAGTTAGCGCTAGCGACCCCAATTTACTAGTCTTAGAATTTTTATATACTTTACAGTTTAATAATAAATAGCATGGAACTAGTATAATAGGAGTGCTTCAAATACACTCAACATGTCTTACAAAGGAAAGCGTACCCCTCTCTGTAGTTTGTATGTTTTGAACAATGCTGTAATTGGAATTTAGTAAATAATGAAGTTACAACGTGAAAACTTTAATTGTATGAGCTCTAAGCACTTGGCTTGTCGAAACGAGTTTACTTGAGCTTGAAACTATTTATGTCCGAAACATTTTAGCTAAATGAAACAAGAAAATACTGCGTCCGAAACAGAATTTTGTTACATCAATGCCTATGTATATTTTTCTTTGCTATTGGTTTGTTATCATAGTTTTGAAATATACAAATTATATACACGTATTATTAAGTAACTGTGGTATTTAATCAGTACCACACCCCATGCCAAATTTATTAATTAATATGTTATATTACATGATAAAATAAATAAATGTAAATGAAAATGTTAGATATCCGGGCAGTGGTGGACCAAGGAAAATAAGTAGTAAACTTAAGACATTTACATAGTTCGTCAATGTACAGATCTTTGGCATATAGTTTTTTTTTTTTCAGTGTAAGTGTAAGATTCGGCGCTTAATTTTATACAGATGCGCAGCCCCACTTTCGCCCTCGCTTCCAAAAGGCCATCAGAAACTTAAAAATCGTACTTAACGCTGTGCCAGCACGATTGCCAGGCCGTGAATTGTGCATTACAGGGAACTCTCGCATTTTGCTGGTGGTTTCAGTCCCATTCAGCAGAATGGCACCACCTCTAACAAAGTTCACTAACATATTACGCTAACTAACCCCTTACTGTCATGTCGCGTTTCGTGCGGTGTGTAAGTAGCCGGTGGCCCATGGAGGTGGGAGAAGAAAGTAAGGGGAGCGCATCTGCATAGCCACTATGCGGATGTTTGTGGGCGTCGGTAGTCATGAAAATGACTTCGGCTGCTCGTTTGCCCTCCTATATCATTAAAAAAAAAACTGTACCTTAAAATATGCGAAAATTACCCTCACACATTAAAAATGCGAAAATGAACCGCCTTTTTAAACTACACACCTACCAGGGCAACATAACAAACAGGCGTTAAAAACTAATTTATATCCTCAAATTGACTCCAGTCGGTAGTCGCGAGTGCTGTTTAAATAAAGGCCTGGTTATTTATTTTCTTATACCATCCGGGTAATAACCGGCGCAGTGCATACAGGAGTGGGTATTACGAATGTTGCGAAAGTTTGTACACTCTACATAATGAACTACTGCATTATATTTAGTGGGTATTGTATCTATGTCAGTGTTTCTTAAAGTGGGGTTCACGGATTTTCGTCGTGGCATAATATGTGTCAGAGGTCCACGCTAGCTTAGTTAAACCTTAACATTCTTGTGTATAGACAGTGATTTTTAATACTACTTACAATATTCATTGACGCGGAGTCCGCGGAGGTTTTAAATTCTGGACAGGGGTCCGTGATTGCAAAATCTTTAAGAAACCCTGGTCTAAGTGATTATGGGGTTATGGCACATTAAAATCGGTTATGGTCTATTTTAAAGAGGGCCAACGGTAGAAGTGAGAAAAAATAAAAATATATTTTTAACGACAAACTGTTAACTGAACAAAAATGGATACAAACACCATGAGAAGTACAAATACACCACCCAGTTACGAAATAATGAACTGAAAATTAACATTGGTGAAGTGAAGCCTATTTACACAGAAATATGTTGTGCAATTTTAACCACCCGCTTGCCGAATGCGAATCTTTTGTGCAATTAAAAACGACTCAATTTTTTCACAAGTCCCCAGTGTGCGTCGAATAACAATGAGACGCGACAATTATGGCTCTTTTGTTTTTTTTTTTCGAGTAAAACGACTGCCTCGTGGTCAAGTGTGATGGTTCGAGTCCAGGGTCAAAAACGGTTAAAGAATTTTTCAATTTCAAGTCCAGTCGGGCAATGGGCTATGCCCCTTCCCTCGGATAGCATGTTCGTCAAAACGCACTGCGCTAAGACTTAAAAGACAAAAAATAATTAAGAAATGACACACGTATTACAAAATATTACACACATTATTGACAAGTAAGTAAGTAGAGAAAACGAATATGACTTGAGATGTAAATCGCCACCAGGTGGCGCTGCCAAGTAGCAACCTACTACCCTGTTCAACCGATTGTCATGAAATTCAGTATGATGAAGTATTTTTAATGAGTAAGAAATTGTTGGTGTAGCTACGCGCGCCGGGTACAGCAAGTATTATAATATTTATAGTCATATATTAAACCCGTCAAGCCATTAATTCATAAAAGAGAAATATACATGCACACTTACGCTCGGAAAACATTACCCGCATTCATCTACCAGTCGGTTAAAATAAAAATAAACCGCAACGTAATTCGTTAAAACAGTTTAATGGTGATACTTTCTCACAATTTAAAACACTAAGATTTTAATATTAGAAATTATGAGTCCGCGGCAAAAATATAAATAGTTTTATACGAGCAAAGTTTCGAAAGTACCCGCAGGAAATCGCGTGGCATACATTTATTCAGGCCGTCTTAGATAAAACTTTTAAACCACACTCGAGACATTAAAAAGTTACAATTCATAAACCAAAGAAAACTTTTAAGCTCGGGATACAAAATAAGCGCGCCGTTTTAAAGCTTTCCTAAAGTCCACACATAATATAGCGTTGTGTCGCAAGCTTTTGACGCCATTTTTCAGCCATAAAAAATACGTAAAACTGCGCTTTTTACTACGCTAATCTTTTTATATGTACTTCATCTATCCTACTAATAAAGAATATGCGTAAAATGTCTGTATGTTTGTTATTCTTTAACGCAAAAACTAATAGTGGACGGATTTCGTATAGCTTTCAATTTGGAGTAACATAAAATGCATACATATCATCTTGTTTTGTAGACGCATATGTATGCATCAGCTTACCTACCTAAATCTACCCGACTAAATCCATTCTTCACCTTCTACTCAAAACATGCAGACACGTATTAGGCGCCGGATTCATAGTTTACGACTAAAGTGTCAAAAAGCTTTTCGATATTAAATGTAACTACTATCTCATCTAATTAGACTCAACAATTTAATATTCATCACTTCTAACCGTTACCTATTATAATGAAATTTGTAGTTTACTTGCCACTTATGTGTCTTATACGTACGCTCGGAAAATATTAGATCTTTACCTATGAAATTGCCGTTTTTCATGAAATTTTTTTTATATAATTTTTATTTCTATAAATCAAAGTAATAACCCATGCAATCAATGCATCTTTGCCAACGCATTGGTAGCTTATTGATGCCCTTTTTGAAGAAATCTGCTGGACGGGAGGCAACAAATTCTTCAAAGGCATTTTGTACTGCCTCTCGGTTATTGAACTTTTTTCCCACCAAAAAGTTATCCAAATTCTGGAAAAAGTAGAAGTCTGTAGGCGCAAGGTCTGGTGAGTACGGCGGATGACGAAGAACTTCCAATCCCAGCTCCTGTAGCTTGGAGACCGTCTGCTGTGCAGTATGAAGTCGTGCGTTGTCGTGCAGGAGCAGTGGAGCCGAACGATTGACCAAAGCTGGTTGGAGACGTGCGAGCTTCTCCATCATTGTGTTCAGTTCTTCACAGTACACATCGGCGGTAACGCTCGTCCCGTTTGGTAAGAAGCTGTGATGAATAACACCCGCGTTAGACCACCAAACAGTCACCATCACTTTTTTTGGGGTAAGTTTTTGTTTAGGGCATTGTTTGGGTGCTGAACTAGGGTCCAACCAACTTGCTGAGCGTTTACGATTGTCGAACAGGATCCATTTCTCGTCACAAGTAACAATGCGATTTAGAATTCCTTCATTTGTATGCCTGTTGAGCAGTGCAAGGCACGTCTCGTCTCGACGCGTACTTCGCGCTGGCGATCATTGAGTTCGTGGGGTATCCATTTGTCGAGCTTTTTTACCTTGCCAATTTGACGCAAATGGATCAATATTGTTTTGATGCTAACGTCGAAAGCTGCTGCTAATTCAGCCGTAGTTTGAGTATCATCAGCTTCCAGAATCGCCCTTAATTCGTCATTGTCGACCAAAGTTTTCGGACGACCACGGGGTTCATTTTTCAGGTCAAAATTTCCAGCACGGAAGCGGGCAAACCAATAACGGGTGGTGCGTTCGTTTGTAGTGTTTGCTCCGTAAACGTATTATTGATGTTGCGTACCGCTTGTGCCGCTTTGCTACCACGACGGTACTCATATTCCATAATTACTCGAATTTTTAACGTATCCATGATAATATAAAATGTTCGAATGCGATGAAAACCAAACACTAACTATTAAACAAATGATGATTTTATAAAAAATAATACCATGTTTTTTAAATAAAATTAATTTGAAATTAGAATTATCAGCCAGAAACAAATCATTTTGATTTGAAATGGCAAAAACGACAACTTCATAGGAAAAGACCTATTATTACCCTCACTCACTCTTCAACTAGTCGGTGAAAGATATAAAAATAAAACGCAACATAATACGTTAAAACAATTTAATTGTGATACTTTCTCATAATTTAAAACATTAGTTATAGGTTTGCCTGTTTATGTTAGGGAGTTGAATAGGACAGATTCCTATTAAGCTCTCTGAATGAAAGAAAATTAAACACTAAATGAAATATACAAAAAAAAAGTAGTAAGAGTTTTAGTACCACGCTGCATTGCAGCCGAATCAGGCAGGCACGACCAGCGAGATACATCTCACTTACACGATACCGGCGTAAAGAATCAGCTGTCTCATTTCGTGGTGTGTGTATGTATCCGGTGGCCCTTGAAGACTGAAGTGGGAAGGAGGCAGACAAATATGTATAAGTACGTGGATCTATGTAACTCGGTAATCGTGAGAGTGGCTCCGACTACTCGTTTGCGCTTCTATATTATTAAGAAAAAAAATGCAACTAAAGTTTCAAACCCCTACAACACGAGCAAAACGCTTCAACTAAAGCGAGAAAAAGTCAACAGCGAAATACGAGAAGTTAGCAGACGTATGGGCAAAGTTGGCCTCTGCCGGGGAATGCTAACAAGTGCCGGATAAATCGCGAATAAAACAAATATAGCGAACTGCCAACAAACAATAATTGCCGCTCCTAAATAATAAAGATGCTTCGAGTTTACTTTTGTGGGTTAACTTCAGTAATGTTTTCCTTTTATTTTATATTACTTTCTAAGGGAATAATAATCTTTAGAAAGTATGAGCGAAATAACAAAAACGTCCGCATATACATTTAACATTATTTCTGTTTCTTAGAAATATAAATGGTATTCATTTTCATTCTTACGGAATCTATCCAACTTTCTGATTACCTTCTCAATCCCAGAAACATTCTGTTAGTAAGAGGTAGTGCCACACTGCATACTTGCATGCAGCCGAATTGGGCCGGCACGACCGGGGAGGTACCTCTCGCTTACACGAGACTGGCGTGAAGTGACAGCTGTGCTGTCGCGTTTCGTAGTAAGTAGCCGGTGGCCCATGGAGGTGGGAGGAAAAAGGGGGGCAGTGCATCTGTATAGTCTCTATGCAGATGTATGTGGGCGTCGGTAGTCATGAAAATGGCTACAACTGCTCGTTTGCCCCCCTATACCATGACAAAAAATTAAGGAAAATTAAACCAAATAAGATAGGCAAAAGAATTAAATACTCGTTTTTATTAATACTTTCTGATCAACTAGTTAAAGAAGTTCCAGTTCGAATGAAATAATACCTCAAAATACCCTTAACATCCATCCAATAAATCACAACGAATATTAAATTAACATACAAATAGAAATACAACAAGAATACCCCAAAATAATATCTGGGCGTATCCATTAGACGGTACTAAGATTTTATTGTCGTCCTCGTGATTTTAAAATAAACATTGTATGCGACTGACGAGCCAACCCTCCCCTGTCCCCCCCACTGACGAATATAAATTCGAGCTTATCTGAAAATGTATTTTTTATTACACTGCATTAAATTTACCTAAAACTGGCGGGAGAGAGATGGGTTATTGTTGTGTAGATTCCGTATAGAGGTCTTGTCAATATTCTTGTATTAGAAAAAGAAAACAACTGTGAAGACAAACATCTGACAGAAGAAGAACGAAAATTTAACAGCGTGTGTAAGTAGATTTTTATGTTCCTCGCTAAAGTCGAAATGGCTTGATGGATTTTAACGTATCATGTGTCTACAGTTTTCTTTTGATACTGGTTATATTAAAATCCTACTAATATTATAAATTTGTTTGTTTGTTACCTCTTCACGCAAAAACTGCTGAACCGATTTCCATGAAATTTGGCACACACATAGAGAGCATCTTGAATTAAGATATAGGATTGATCCTGAAAAAAAAATCCTATGGGATGCCATGAAATGATTTTCTATTTTCCACGGGATCGAAACTTACGCAGGTGAAAAAGCGGGGCGTGGCTAATATACAATAATCAGGCTTTATGTTTTTATAGTATGTATTATACAACTGGAATTACATCACTATCGCTCTAACAAGCTTACTTTAAGCGAGAATAGAATCTGCGACCTCTGACGTAACATTGCTTTTTTTCTCTCATTTTGCATTTTTTCGACTAGAAACATTTTTTTACACGCTGGTCCCTAAAAAGCTTTCATAAAAAGATTTGATACAGAGTACATCCAGAGATGTTTTGTTTTAATTTATGGCTCCTACTGCAAAAATTCCATCTGATAGTTGAAATATTTAATTATGTTTTTGAATAAAGTCCCAGGATTTAAATGCAGAGTTTTTCATCACTGCTTGTACAAAAAAAACTTGAATAACAACAAGCTAGTCGCCACTTTTACCAGTAACTTAAATAACCAGAGTAGTCCTTTCAGGGCCAATATATGTATACCCGTACAATTAAGGTTACTAGTAAGAATAGTAATAGGGAATGTGCATGTATTTTTTTATATTTTTAAATGATAATTTACATAATTACATTAATGTAAAAAAAAATACCAGCGCTGAACAAACAAAAGTTAAAAAAAAATGTCTCAAATTAGTAGGCCGATAACAGCTTTTTAAACGATCGCCATTTTGCCGCGCTGACATGACGTCACGCATCATAATAACCACCAATGGCAATGCTCCAATGCTCTCTGACAATCACATTATTTGACGTCACAATTCATGCCGACCAATGGCGTGCGTTTCACCTAATTCAATCTTTCCGCACGATTTTTGCACTTTTCAATAATTATTTTCTGATTGAAAACAAAATTATACAAAAAAATATTAATACGTACGCACATCTACAGGAAAAGACTTTACATATAAAAAAATATCATTATTTGAATCATACGCATATTCCCTATTGATGAAGTTAAAAGCATATAGTACCTACCTACAATAAGAAGACAGAGAGAGAGAGGGAAAGACAATAACAATCGGACCGTTTCGGTGATTACCGACACTCATAGACATTCGCTTAATTGTTAGACAGCCGCTTCGCCCCTTTTCCCTCTTCTATTGTAATGAGCCACCGGAAACACAAGATCCGGCAACACGTCAGCTGTCACACGCACTGTATTTATATTGTATTATATCGACGATCTTCCCGATGAAATGAAATGACCCTTCTGCCTCTAGATAAACATAAAATATCAAAAAGGCAAGGAAAGCTCACAATATGTTTTGAGATATTAATGATCTCTATAGTTCCAGTACCTACACGATATCGGCGTAAAGTGACAGCTGCGATGTCGCGTTTCGTGCGGTGTGTAAGCCGCTGGCCCATGGATGTGGGAGGAAGGAGGGCAACTCATCTCTATAACCTCTATGTGTCTACGGAAGGTAGCCACAACAATGTCTCCGACTGCTCGTTTGTCACCTAAACTATATAAAAAAAAGAAAATTCGTAGTAACAATGAAAGCCAGGGTCCGCACGAAGCCCACGGGGAGGCTGTGGCCGGAGTCAGCATTAATCACGGGCATAAGGCGATAACCGCAAGGCGCTCGCCGATGGGCGCACTTAAAATTATTTAACTCCCAGCTAGGGTTGGCACGAGCTGACCTATTCGGTTACATTTGGATTAAAAAGGTCAAAACTAGTTAGCTAGCCTACGGAGGTGGAAGGAGAAAGGAGGGCAGCGCATCCGTATAGCCTCTATGCCTATGGGCGTCTAAAATCATGAAAATGGCTACGGCTGCTCGTTTGCCTCCCCTATACCATAAAAACTAGTTATTACGGATCTCTTAACACGTAAAGATTGTTGTATCGCAAATATAAATAAAAATAATCATTTTATTTTATATATAATACTTTTATGTTATTCTGTGTACAATAAAGGTCGTGTGGGTGTAATATAATGGCTCGTATATTTGTTTTCTTGAATAAAGAAAGGTCAAAGTTAAGAAAATAACTAGCAAGTTGTTACAAGAGATTGTTCTTTTTTGAATTTCCAAAACTATAATAAAACAAACTGTTTTATGAATGTAATAAATGTATACATATAATAAAATCGTATCTAAGAAAATTAAAACTGTACATTGAATATTTTTCAAAAGAATACTTGGGGCGTGATCTACAATTGACATCGAGGAAAAATATATAGTTTTTAGAATTTTTGTCTGTTTGTCTGTATGGTATGTTCGGGTTAAACTCAAAAAGTTCTGCATGGATTTACTTCAAATTTTGCATGAATATTACTAACAGGTCAGGTCAACATATAGGCTACATAATATTATCGCGATATCTTTCCGGAACGAAACTTATGTGGATGAAACCGCGGGGCACAGCTAGTTATATTTATAAAAGTAGCAGAAATACATTTCTAAATTATTTAATGATGATCGATTTAGTTAGTTAGTTTAGATTGATCTGTATTTTATTTTGAGAAAAGCTGTTGGGAGAAGGCAAAAGACCAGGATAATTGGCGAAGTTAGGGGGAGGGCTTAGCTCAGCTGTGGTGCCTGGGACAACATAGACTAAATATTCGTAGATTGATCATCTCTATATTAACATTACAAAAAACTTTTATATTTGACCTAAAAGTAAATGTAAGGAGCTGGTGTCTGAGGTTGGATAAATCCTGAACCTTCAACAGATCACCGGGTCGTCACCCAAAAATAATATAAAGTAACAATCTATACAAATGACAGTACTGATAAGGAGAATGTATACAGTACAAAAATAAAGAGAACAAATCATACGCATACGCTTCTAGGTCATTAAGCACTACAGCTACAATAGTACGTTTAAAATAGATATGTTGTTGTTATACTGTTGTAGATACACTGTCGTACGTTAACTTGACGTTTAAGATATACTATTTTTTTTTTTATTTATCTGGCTATAGTTTTATTTTCTTTAATGTTTTACTTTTTTTTTGTTATGTTATGTAGATATGTTTTATACATGTGATATAAGTTCTTAACGTGTAACAGTGTATTTGTGTTTGGTGTCCTTAATAAAAGATTTCTATTTCTATTTCTATTTTTATTTCTATGTCTACTTCTATTTCTATTTCTAAGTATAAAGACGCATAAGTTTCTCGCGTACGCCAGCCCTGTCCCCGAAACTTAGGTCATAAAGAAACAGAGACAAAGTCCAGGAGCATTTTTCATTAGAGGCGGGAAATTTCCGCGGTTTACTTTGTAAACAATTATAAGATACGGCCGCGCTCTTTGTTGTAATATTTAGGTACGTTCATGTTTTATGGTGTTGAGGGCTTTTCGCGACAGTATGGGAATATTGTTGCCTCAGTTATTCCTCTGTAGGTCTTAGGCCATGAGACTCTATCTAGATAGAGCGTCGTAGGAAGGGGCTGATCTAGGCTATCGGATCACTATTCTGGAGAAATCCGGTTTATTTGTTACGTGAGATTGGAGGACTGCTGCTGACAGATCCGGGGCACCTTAGTAGGTATAGTTTTAGTGAGTATTCCGATCATCCGGGAGTCCCACACCACCATACCTCACCCTAGTCAAAAAAAGGCATCGTAGGCAGAGATAGATAGACAAATAATAGGTAAGCAATGCACGGTATTGGACCGGCCCTATCTGGGAGGTATCTCTCACTCTAAAGTAAAAAGATTCTGATAATCAAAAATAAATTTGTTTTGATACGTACAATTAAGCTGTGTTCGAGTTGCGTGCTAGGAACCTGGAACAATACAAGCAAAAGAAATATTAATATTCATTCATCATCGCTTATTTAAAAAGAAATAAAGCTTCGTCCGAAACTTTTACCTGATTGAGGAAGGAATTTATTCAACGGAAACAACGACGTGGTTATAGCATTTCATATAGTTTTAGTAAAGGTAAAGAACATGATCGAATATCCTAAAACGTCTAAGAACATAATAAATTTATAAACTAGCTTCCGCCTGCAGCTTCGCCTACGTGGATTTCGGGCTTTAAAAATGGAGTTATTACACATACAAACCTTCCTCTTGAATTACTCTATCTATTAAAAAACCCATCAAATTCGGTTGCGTAATTTTAAAAATCTAAGCACACAGACACACAAACGGAGGAAGGCTATTTTGTTTTATACTGTGTAGTGATGTTATACCGTATGAGTCAGCTCAAAGACCCATTAGGAACACGAATCTAAAGAGAACGCGCAAGATATGTAAGCTACGTAAGCTTAAATGGTACCTGATTTTACTCCTTATCTTTTTGATTGATTTTTACTAGCTATTAATTACATGCGGTTAAGCTTCAAATTGCCCACTCATTCGATTGCATATTTTACAAAACATAGCACAAACGTGTGACCTAACCGTAGTTCTACTCTTGTTCTAGTATTCCCAGAGCTAGAATTAGAACTAGACTAGTTCTGCGGTCTTTTGCTCGCGTGATACAAGTGGGTAACCTAACCAACCCCCAATTAAAGTTCTAGACAAACTCCCGAAAAGTGCCCTAAAAGTGTAAACTCCACCCAGTGCCCGATATAATTCGGGGAGTTTCGCCAACTCCGCAACGGCCTCCGCGGGAGCGATAGCCCGAGTTGAGTAATTTTAACTAATGACATTTTGTTGAAGACCCCGTACCCTTGGCGTACGCTTCTGTCCCTTGTACCTATTGTGACACACACACACACAGACTCTTCAAACATCAACTTTACATTACCTATTTGAAAGACCTTCTTTTTTATAGTATATGGGGGTAAACGAGCAGTCGGAGCCATCATAAATCGGCTGCATTCACGCAGCGTAGCACTGGAACACGTGGACCCTATTGCTGAGTTCTATTGTACTAGGGCTGAGGGCTATATGCCTAGTAGTGTATAGTAACGCATCAATATCTATATATTAATACGTGAAGCAAAAACATGGGTTACATTTTTACGAAAATTGCGCAGACGGAGGGGTAAGAAATTTGGCACACTTGTAGTTCACGTGTAACGTGTAAGAGCGGTGCAGAACGCTAATAAGTTTTAATAATGTTTATAAAGTACTTTAATTTAATAAATAAAACTTTACACACATCACCATGCATTTGACACATTGATATATAAGACACACGTAATTATTGATGTAGTTTCTACATAGAGATTTAAAGTTTACTTCTGATATCTATGAGTTTCTATATGTCTTTTAAGTGTTGAGAATTCTACATAGGTAAATTGTCGTAGACCGTAGACGGAAAATACAATATTCTTTGTCTACGTCGTAGACAGAGGAAAACAAATTGTTCACCTTAGCTACGATGACATAACATCATTAGACCAGTGTCGATAATTTTTGAAACCAAAAAAAATCGTAGTAGAATGAAACCTATTAGAAAATGTTGAGAATATTACAAATATGAAAGGAAAAATAAATTACGGTCGATTCGAGTTCGGGAAGTGGGAGAGGGGGGGGTTTTAAGGGTTAAAATCGGTTTATCTCGATTTCCGGCAAAACTACAAGTCTTATGGAAAAAAGTTGAATGGCAAAGTTGTAGGTAATAAGAAGATCTACAACTTTTGTATTTACACTTTTTTCTCATAACCTCAAAATTCACATGAAAAACTCAAAAAACCACGTTTTTGGTTTTTTATTTTTATCTT
>LUGF01051785.1:65489-98603 GCA_001625245.1 Calycopis cecrops | reverse complement strand
AGTTTCACTAAGATCGATCATCGAATATCCATCTTCGCGGGATCACTAGTATAACTACACGAATATATCGGTACGATAGGATTATTTAAACTGTGCGAAAATTCTATGATCATGATTTAAAAATAAATATATTAGCTACTTTAAGCCCTACGTAGCACTTATTTGTTAAAAATAAGTCGAAATTACTGTTAGAGATACGAAGTTTCACAAATATATTCAAAAACTGCTGCTTCAAGATGGCGGAAGTTATTTTTCAATCTGTTTATACACTCTTCCATTCATTCAAATCCCGGGATAGGCTCCTCATTACAGATATTGACCCACCTTACCCTATTACACAAAAGGCAACCCGACCCATCAAATTTGAGAGTGAGGGTGAAAAATTTACGGCTATTGGTATATACCATAAGTCCGGAATAGTTTAGTCCCGGGACACAATTTAAATTGTACATGAGCTTCATACGAGAGAATAGGGACGGGGCAAAAATGAATGTTTATAAGGAAAGCAATTGGATAGCAAAAATGGCGGACGATTGCAGAATCCGACTGTGGATTATGGATTCGCGGCAAATACATGATATGCGGAATGCTTGGGTATTTTGGGGGGAAAAACAAAACCGCTCGGGCGAAAATAATGCCTGAATGAGATTGCCTTCTGATTTCCACAGAACCAATGATTAATATTTTGTTGATATTTGTTGGGTTCTGATTACTTTTGAGGGGTTTAACTAAATCCTCCCGGATTTTAAAAGTAAAATGGAACGAAAAAGATTATTTATTACAAATCAAAATGTAATATTATTGGGTATATAATATAAATAAAGACACAAATTGACTTTATAAGTACGAATGAACAAACAATATAAAAATGAATGTACTTTGTCTGTTTGCTGATCATGTGATGATCTTTAGCAAAGTTATTGTGCATGAGCTCACGAAGGTTTCTGTCTCAGAATTTCGATTGCATCCTTTAGGGGTTGAAATTTTCAAAATGAGGAATTCTAAACAGGAGGATGAAGTATATTCATTTAATTATGTAACACGGCTAGTAGGTATATTAATATAACTTAAAACAATATTCTTACATATAAAAAAGATATAAATCTTTTATAATATCATTGACATAGAACGATTTAATTTTCATCGATCGAAATTATATTAAAAGGATAAAATTATATTATGTAGTGTGTCAAAGTTATTCCCATAGACTTAATAAAAAGTATTAAGTCTATGGTTATTCCTAACAATTACACCATTACGTCAATTACGTACAGATTGTAAATATTTTTAATAAAACCTTGGAGTAATTAAAACCGTCATATAATATTTAAACATCTCTAAAACAAGTCAGTGGAAATGATCTATGTTGTGATTTCTTATAAAAGGTAAAACGACACAAAATATTTTATGACCCAACAAGAAGTATAAATGAAGCAAAAAGTACCAAAACATCAAGGTGGCGATATTTTCGCGTCTATTTTCCTTTCATTTGGATGATACTTTATATAAAAAGCTATTAACCTCCAATGACTGTGTCAGAAGCATTAGTGACCTCTCGAGAGCCATCAGCGCCGCCCGAGCTTCCGTCGTGACGTCACTTCCGCTCCAGATTGATGGAGGTACGCCATATTATTTTTGCACGAAAATATATTAAGTATTTCTGTGATAAATAATCGGCTATAGTCAACATAGCGTCTATTATCTATGATGTATTGTGTATCTCAATAAGATGGTATACAAAAACAATGTATAAAGTATTTCAGGTTTCGTAATATTTTCTTCAGTAGTAATTACTAAACGTCCAAGTTAATTTGATCAAGCTTTGTGTCTTTAATCGTTACAATCACATGTGATTGTAACGATTAAAGATTTGATTATAAAAAGTTCTTCTATATCCAGAGGTTCCCAAAGTTATTTCGTCTACGTTGTTCACTTTGAAAATCATACATTTGTAGCGTCCCCATTTGTTTTCACCTTAATAACCTCAAAAACATATTATTATTAGTCATCTTCTAAACAACATACCGTCCCGGTAGGCCTCCAGCGCCTACAAGTTATCGCCCACTTTGGGGAAAAAGTTCTATAATGTCCAAGAAAAATCTTTCATTTGAAGATTAATTGAACAGCAGGTTAACAGAATACTCTAATCCTATTATACATTAAAGGGGACAGACGATTTTCGTCCCCAGCTATTATGGGATGATAGTTACAAAAAAGAGACTATTATGGTTTTATTATGGTGATTTAGGAAGAGGTAGTGCCATGCTGCATAACAGGGGGTTATTCCATGCATGGTACATGACACTACATCCTCCTATACAACTGAACTGAGCCGGCACGAGCGGGGAAGTACCTCTCGCTCACTTAATGTCCATAGGCGTCGGTAGTCATTAAAAGGCTCCGATTACTCGTTTGTCCCCTTATGCTATAAAAAAATCCAGCCATAGATGAGCAGAAAACTAAAGAGGAGGAAAATGATAAAGTAAAATGGTCCGGGTTGCGCCATCTCTATGCTGCAATTCAGTGTGGCACTACCTCTTTTATGCTAATATGATCAAGAGGAAAAAAAATTGTTTGTTTGTGTCTACTATGCTCCAAACTCCTGGACTAACTTTAACCATACTTTCACTAATATAAAACTACATAATCCAGAAGTAACGTTGACGATATATTATTACGAGTATATTGACTATATATTAGTAAGAGGTAGTGCCACACTGCATGCTTGCATGCAGCCGAATTGGGCCGGCACGTCCGGGGAGGTAGGTACCTCTCGTTCACGAGACCGGCGTGAAGTGACAGCTGTGCTGTCGCGTTTTGTGCGATGTGTAAGTACCCGGTGGCCCATGGATGTGAGAGGAGAAAGAGGGCAGCGCATCTGTATAATCTCTATGCAGATGTCTATGGGCGTCGGTAGTCATGAAAATGGCTACAACTGCTCGTTTGCCCCCCTATACCATAAAAAAAATAACGATTGAACAACTTTTATTCTTGACAACCAAGGAAGTGGGCACGGGTCGGCTAGTACTAAAATAAAACTGAGTCGATCGTAAACCACGTAGCGGCTCTTAAATTCAAGTGTCCGTTCAGAAGCACATCTAGTGCCTACGTGTAGGTCTAAGCGATTTACTGAGCCGCCTCCGAAAAGTAACGACGTCTAGACCGGACGAGCCGTCCGACTGACTGACGAACCGAATTGGATGGTTTATTATCCGACCGTTTGGCGGATTTACGAATACCGGAATACGCTGTACGGTTCATAATTTGACGTGACATTATAATTGTATGTTGTACCATTAATGGTCGCAGCACACTTATCAACTCGGAAAGGGATCGTAACCGTATCACCTCGAGCCGGTCAGTATTCTTTGTATGAAACTCCATACTGCAACGCACACTAATGGGAAACGTAACGTAATCTGATCTTCGCGTTTCTAGGTGAGGCGTTTACGAACCCTTTCCGAGTTGATAAGTGTGCGGCGACCATAAGAAGTACATTTTGAAATCTCAACTTCATGGCCACAAGTACTAACAGGAGTTGGTACTTGTGGCCATGAAGTTGAGACCAGAGACGAAGTTCTGTGGTAGACGTGACATGTACAGAGACGAGCGAAATGTTTTTTTTTTTTATTTATATAGGAGGGCAAACGAGCAGCCGGAGCCATTTTCATGACTACCGACGCCCACAAACATTCGCATAGAGGCTATACAGATGCGCTGCCCTCCTTTCTCCTCCAACATCCATGGGCCACCGGCTACTTACACACCGCACGAAACGCGACACCACATCTGTCATCGCATGTCACATCACATGTCATGTTGGATGGAATCTTGCATACGATGACCAGAGGTGGGTGGTGTGGTCAGTCCTGTTAGTACTGTATGTAAATTTACTATACATATATGTACTAGTACAAATATATACCTATGTACTAGTGTAAATATATAACTAACACAATACAAGCTATCACAGCTTGTATTGTGTTAGTTGTTCTTTCACGCGATAAGTATTGAACAGATTTGGAAGAATTTATTTAAAGATTAAGAATACTCTGTCGAATTGGCCAGGCAGGACTTATGCCGGTCTGTAACTCGCATAATCCCTCTGCCCAGTAAGCAACTGCTGTTGTTTCGTCGCTTTTTAAGTATCCGGTGGTCCGTTGGAGTAAAGGAACGAAGAATAAAATACTGGACAAGGTATTCATAAAAAGCTCTCACTATTCGTACGTCCACTTATGCTATAAAAACACAGTCCCTTACTGTATGAGATAGTTAATCGCCGCTAGTTTTAATTTCGGGGCACTCAAACTATTTTTATAATTCTATGTCCAATAAAAACATTTTCATTTCAAACATTTATGTAGCTATTTCAGCACAAACGTGTTTTCAGATGGAGAGCATTATAAAAAAGTCTGAAAGAATCCAGATTAAAACCATTAAAAAATATTTTTAAAAGTCCACGTCAAATAAATACATTTTCATTTTAAACATTTATGTATTTGTTTAAGCACAAACGTGTTTGCAAATGGAGAGCATTAGCGACACCATATTCTCGTGGGATCTATGTTATAAGTGCCAGTCTAAAAGAATCCTGAGAAGAATCTGATTAAAGCCATTCAAAAACTATCTTTATAATTCTATGCCAAATAAAAACATTTTCATTTAAAATATTTATGTAGTTATTAAATACAAACGTGTTTCCAAATGGAGATATTATAACGAAGTTCTAGTCTGAAAGAATCCTGATTAAAACCATTCAAAACTATTTTTATAATTATAAGTCAAGTAAAAACATTTTCATTTAAAATATTTATGTAGTTATTTAAGTATAAACGTATTTCGAGACGGAGAGCATTACCGACGTCATATTCTTGTGGGGGTATATGTAATAAGCGCCACCCTCATAGAATCCTGATTAAAAAGCCATTCAAAAACTATCTTTATAATTATAAGTCAAATAAAAACATTTTCAATTAACTTCATTTCAAAAAAATTTGTAGTTATTTAAGTACAAACGTGTTTCTAGATGGAGACCGTTACCGATGCCATATTCCCTTGTCTACGTTACAACGAAGTGCCAATCTGAAAGAATCCTGATTAAAACCATTCAAAAACTATTTTTATAATTATAAGTCAAATAAAAACATTTTCATTTAAAATATTTATGTAGTTATACAAACGTATTTCTAGACGGAGAGCATTACCGACGCCATATTATCGTGAGGTCTATGTAATAAGCGCCACTCTCATAGAATCCTAATTAAAGCCATTCAAAAACTATCTTTATAAATATAAGTCAAATAAAAACATTTTCAATTAGCTTCATTTCAAAAAATTTTGTAGTTATTTAAGTACAAACGTGTTTCCAGATGAAGACCGTTACCGATGCCATATTTCCTGGTCTACGTTACAACGAAATGCCAATCTGAAAGAATCCTGATTAAAACCTTTAAAAAACTATTTTTATAATTATAAGTCAAATAAAAATCTTTTCATATAAAATATTTTTGTAGTTATTTAAGTACAAACGTGTTTCCAGATGGAGAGCATTACCGACGCCATATTCTCGTGTCTACGTTATAACGAAGTGCCAGTCTGAAAGAATCCTGATTAAAGCCATTCATACAAATGGCGGACATTAGCCTCGCGCCGCAAATTACAAGTGATGGCCTCGTATTTGTAGTTCAAATAATATTCAGCTCGAGTTATATCACCGGGACTGATTAAATGTACAAGGTTTATATGGCTGCGGGATTGCTAGAAATTTCACTGTTATTCTCTATGAGTTGCATAGATTTTTGTTTGAATTAAAGTTTCGAGTTTTCTCGTTTCTGGACTTAATATAAAAATTGATATACAGGATCATGAATTGGCATACTCTAAAGAGGAATGATTTTTTCTTGGTTCTATTGAATAGGCCTCAAAATTACTGGCCTGTTTTTAACCATTCTCTCATTTATAGAAAGTTATATTATCGCTAAGGCATAAGCTATATTTTAATATGATTGCCTTTTATATGGTACTAAGTGCATTATAAAATTGTAATTGAAAATAATATAACAGTTATAATAATAACGGATAACAAAAGCTATTTTAATACTAACGTGTTACAAATGAATAGTTACTATTGACTGTAAGAATTAATTAAAAATCAGTGGTGGATCTGAAAAAAATTATAAACATCAAATAACTATTTGCATCAACTACTTAGATGACACAAGTACCTATGAAACCGATACCAAGCACTTCTCATAGCTAGAAGAATGTCAAAGGCGTGCACTCGAGCTATTCAATGCGACTGTCTGCCGTTGGAAGTGTCGCAAGGGCGTTCCAATTACCATACGTTATGGGCTCAGACGCTCCCATATCCACTTCCACCTCGAAATGTACAGCATTCATGTCAAATTTACCGTCACTGTACTGAATACTGACATCTTCTTTCATTACTAAGAAGTACCTAAGTTACAATTCATTTCGTATGCTAGTATTTTTCTTATACGTACTAAGGTAATGTATTATTTTAATATAATACCATTTATTTTACATTTTCTTTGCATTCGTTTTGAAAACAATAGGGAGTTATTATGATAGGCTAACTCAACAATAATGCGTGAGTCATTATTATGTATAAACTAAATTAAAACTATAGCGTAACATTTTGTGTATACATATAACAGACCTACAATCCTACACAACAACAGAAACAAGTCTATAGGCGTCGGTACTCATGAAAATGGCTCCGATTGCTCGCTTGTTCGCTAATAAAAAAAATATAAAAGCACGGAACCCTAAAGCGGTGTCGATGAAAACTCAATGAATGCAAGGACACGCCAATGAGCGCCAATTGCGCACCCGGGCGGAGTCACGTGCGCGCGCTATATCGTGAGGTCATTTTTATAAGGCGAGACATGATTGAAAACATCCCATCAAACGCAGAATAGATGGTATTTGCTGTGTAGGGTCTAGTGCTTTGGCCTCCAATACATTTAATATAATATAATGATAATTGATAAATGATAAGTCGAAACGATGAGGGATGATAAATAAAACCGTTCCGGATGACTGCTGATTGATAACTACTTTATTTTACTTCAAATGATCATCTTATAATCGAAGGAATAGGGAATATGCGTGTGATTCAAATAGTGATTATTTTTTTATATGTATGTAAAGTCTTTTCCTGTAGATGTGCGTACGTATTAATATTTTTTTGTATAATTTTGTTTTCAATCAGAAAATAATTATTGAAAAGTGCAAAAATTGTGCGGGAAGATTGAATTAGGTGAAACGCACGCCATTGGTCGGCATGAATTGTGACGTCAAATATCATAATAATGTGATTGTCAAAGAGCATTGGAGCATTGCCATTGGTGGTTGATAAGATGCGTGACGTCATGTCAGCGCGGCAAAATGGCGATCGTTTAAAAAGCTGTTATCGGCCTACTAATTTGAAACCTTTTTTTGGAACTTAATATTGTTTGTTCAGCGCTGGTATTTTTTTTACATTAATGTAATTATGTAAATTATCATTTAAAAATATAAAAAAAATACATGCATATTCCCTATTGCTTACTACGCTAATACTAGTGCGCTGGCCTGATTCATGTACGGTACATGCTGTACGTTTTCTTTTATTTCAATACCAACCACATTATAAAGTTCCTAGCTTCGGAGATACGTTTTTAAACAATTTTAACGGATCTTTTAGGGATTTGGTAAGAGGTAGTGCCACACTGCATGCTTGCATGCAGTCGAATTGGGTCAGCACGACCGGGGAGGTACCTCTCGCTTACACGAGACCGGCGTAAAGTGACAGCTGTGCTGTCGCGTTTCGTGCGGTGTGTAAGTAGCCGGTGGCCCATGGAGGCGGGAGGAGAAAGGAGGGCAGCGCATCTGTATAGCCCCTATGCGGATGTTTGTAAGCGTCGGTAGTCATGAAAATGGCTCCGGCTGCTCGTTTGCCCTCCTATATCATAAAAAAAAAATCGCGGTTTTTTAAGTATTTTCAAATCTCCGACGTTTCAGAAGTTATACAACTACCATGGTCACGGGGGGACTGCGGTGACAGATGTTCTGATGAGATATTTATTACAACATTCGCGTCAACTTAAAAAAAAACTAGCTTTGTTTATATGGGGTAAGTTTCCGAAACACAGCTCCGATCATAAAAATTCTTCCACTAACAAAAAGCTAGCTTCAGGAGAAGCATAGACTACGTTCATGTTATATGAACACCTCACCAGCACTACCAGATTGACAGCATCAGCACCGGAACACGCCAAACCTATCGTTACAATGTTATTATTTGTTCACTTTTGCGTGAATCGTTTTTTAATATTAGCGATTAGCGAGCTTAATTTACGTATGCTTGCTTCTTGCAGAACGCTGCATAAATAATACAAATACGGTCATAACTTCTGCAAAACTCACCAAAGGTTATATAAATTAAATAATATGGAATTGTCCTGCAGCCCTTACGCAAAAGATTTTGGACGCCAAACGAATTTGATGTTATCGCACCGTCAACCCGTGGCCTTATCTCCAAACTGTCCCACAAATTCTGGCAACAAAACATCTATCTGCTCCCGTAGATCAATTCTGTGGGACCGACATTATGTAATTAAATTTCACATGAGAACTAAATATATAAAGTTTTCTTATACCTCTGACAATCAAATCGCTAATAGGTAGGTTATATTAAAATCACAATAAGATCCCGAAAAAGAACATTTTATTATTGTATATGGGGCCAACGAGCAGTCGGAGTCATCAGCAAAGAAGTTATGCAGATGTGCTGCCCTGCTTTCCACCTCCATGGGCCACCGGATACTTACAAATCGCACAAAACGCGACAGCACAGCTGTCACTTTAAGTGTCGTTTAAGCGAGAGGTACCTCCCCGTGCAGACCCAATTCGGCTGCATGCAAGCATGCAGTGTGGCCCTACGTCTTACCTGCTGCCCTCCTTTCTCCCCACCTCCACACTATCCAGATGCTCTCATTCAGGCCATCCGTCCACTTTCAAGAACTGGACAAGGCATGACAACATCGCCATTATTTCACGCCGGTAGACTGTGCCTCTCCTACCCCCCCGGCTATGTTCCACTCTATACTAATGCACTAATACCAAACTTTGCTAACTAGCAGTGCAACTTAATCTAAAAAATCCAAGTAGTAACTTAGTAACAAAACTAGGCCTTAATTCAGCTACGTACCGTCTTTACCATGAATATAAAGTTTTCCTATAGATCTTTCCTCAAGTCCCTAATTCTCGCAATCATATAAGAAACATCTCAAATATTAAAAGCCAAATAAAAGGAAAGTAACAAAATTAAATTCTCTACAGCCTCTGCAGGCGTGCTAGCGACGTTATCGCGCCCTCTGTGAAGGGCCTTATCTGAGCTGTCTCCGCCGGCCTTTGCGAACGCTCTAATTTAACGCTCATGTAACATCACATAAAATTCGGGAGCTACAAAAACCTGGATAAACTTAATTTCCGTCTAATAAAAGGATTTTCCCGCGCGAAATAATAATGTGGGATAAAATCGAGGGTGGATTTGTGAAATTTTGATGAGTTTAAATACACATAGACTTTTATTATATTTTTTGCTCTTATTACCATCATCATCAGTCTCTTGCCCAGTGAGGCCAGAAATTCAGAAGACAACAGTCATGTTTAACTAGCAGGCACATTTTCCAGAGGTTTTTTTTTTTGAATCAGCGCTCCCCTCCGTATTTCCAAATCGATACGACTCTGGAAAAGCTATTTTATATACGGCGCGCTGATTATTAATTTTGTTTTTTATTTAATTTAATAATTGTTACAACGATTTAATGTTAATTCTGTAGTTGATAATAAAATATGAGCGGGTAGTGTCGAATAGGGTAGTGGGTGTCGCCATTGTTGTTGTCATTCTGTGGACAGCTGCGGCACAAGGCGCACACCTTCTAACCTATTGGCTCTAAATCCAGTTTAATTTTGATAGTTTTATGAAATGTTGTGTAAAAGTGTTAATTAATCAAATAATTACACATTATACTGTGTACTTTTATTTTAAAATTCCTGTCGTTGCAACGTCAATGAATGGTAAATGCCAAGACCGCTACGAAGCACTTCTGATATAATTATAAAAGCTTGTCGGAAATCTTCAAAAAAGTAGCACTTTCATCTCTGAAACGTTAGCACTAGCGTTGCGAATACCTGTCGGCACTGTTCGTTTTCCCCTTGTGACATCGTAGTGGATAGCACTACTCTCGAAGTTGTTTAAGGATGTATCTACCACATATCACAGGACCTAGACCTATTCTATAGAAGGAAGACCTGAACTGAAGAAATGCGGATAGCAGGATGCGGTTGATTTAGGCAGTCTTCAGGGAATTGAGCCACATCAATCGCCATTATACCATAATGGCGATTGATGTGGCTGTTTGAAGACGTACGTTTTTTGTAATCAATGCAGGATGCATTATATATTATTGATGATCTATCATCCGTCCATAGCAGGACTGGTTTAAAAGCTTGGCTCCGCGTGCAATGGCACGCGTCGTGTTCAGAAAGAGGGGTAATTTAAAACTACCTACTAATAATAGTCTGTATTCAATAGCACACACTTGTACCGCTGTTTACCTGCTACGAATCATAGTAGCTACGTATTCCTGTGCTATGCAGGGTATTTTTGACACGAACTCATAATATATTTCCGTGCTAACGCCGTTAAAAAATTTTCACTTCGAAAACCTAATATGTCTTGGAGTTATTAGGTTTTTGAGCGCCGTAAAACAAATTACAGCTAAAAAAGTACCAATTATCAACCATCTCGAACAGTTTATCCTCGCTAAATGGAATTAAGCGCCTTTTAAATCCCTCCCCCTTCTCCCCCCAGTCTCCAAAATATAGCGAGGAGTGAATTCGAGGAGACTCTAAGAGACTGTCGCGAGGAAGTTGGCGAGACGTGTTAGAGCATGCTAGTTTGTAATTATGAATTCAGACTTCTGTTTAATTTCAGTTTCGAAGTATGTGTGTGACGTATATGAAAGTTGTCTGATTGCAGTTGCGAAGTACGTGTGCCATAGCCACGTCAGAGTTGCTCGACAACTACATCACTGGAAATACAAAATACTTTAGATACATTTATTACGAGTTTCTAATTTAAACAACAAGTATAAATAAGAAATATTATAAGACTACGTAATAACAAAAGAGATCTCTCTACTCTTCAATTGAAAAGGCTTTTTTACTGAGTATTAAAAATATGACAATTAATTATATATTTAGATTTCTTCTGCTTTCTAACTGCTCTTCAAAGTCCTGGACCGATTCATATTCAATATATATGAGAACCACCGCTACGAGTCTGAAAAATACACACACAGACGAATGCCCTTACTTGCGACGGAGATTTAAAAAAGGAATTTAAAGAGGAATGGCAGGTTTGTATGAAAGTTTCTTGCGTTTTTGATTGGCATCTTTGACCACAGACTTTGACACTAAAAGACGTGACAATTGATTTAAGTTATGCATTTCAATATGTCAATGTCAACGTCAATAATGTAGACAGTTTAATACGTATATATAGACAGAGGTTTAATATCACAAAGATTGGAGGCAACCGAACAGAAACAGACACGCCATTGGTCTGTGATAGTTGTCAATATCATTTGTAGCCATGTCCAAATATATTGATCATTAATTATTATCAATTGATCTATAAAATAGTATTTTGCGCAATGAATGTGCTGCATATGTAATTAATTAATAATAATATGAGGTTTTGTATTGTATTTTTTAAAAATACTAGTACATAGCATTCAAAATTTAATTTTAAATTAAAGCCCAAAAGCCCAAATTTACTTCCAAAATATTTTTTACTCACATATTTTAATATTTTTTATAAACAATGAAAAATCTTTTTTATGAGTTTTAAAAATATGATAATTAGTTTAAAATATTTAAACTTCTTCTCTTTATAAGTGCAGCAGATTTTATCAATGAAACATTAAACGTAAATGTTCATTTAGCGGCACATAATTGGCCATTCTCCTTTATAAAGTGTGAACATAAGTGCAGAAAGCGAAAAACTTCAAGTAAAATATGTTAGGACGAAAATCTGTAGATAAGCGAGAAGCCGATACCTTCGAGAACATTCCGCAAATCGTGCAAATCATGTCGAACACTTTACTATTACCGACGACACAAGTTCCACCCATAATAGAGTACTTGTTATAAACCGGGAACCCTTGAATTAGGTCGGCATGAAAAATAGCAGGCGATGATAAGGCATCATGAGACCGGCAAACGGCCGGACTGACACTCGTAAACTCGTTACCATACGAGAGTTCTATGAGGGTAGCGCAGACGGGCGATCGTACTTGAGCATTACAATATCTTTTCAGATCCTTTGAGAGTAAAAAAGGGCAATAGTATAAAATAGAAGACTTTACTGTCTTGTATTTTATTTTATTGTCCTTTTTTAACAATACTTAACGGGCATGTCACCATGAAACAACATTTTGTAGTGTTTATAATTCTGTGTAATATTAGGGAGCAAAAACTTTTTGTAATGCTCGTAATCTTACAATTTACTTAATTGTAAGTGATAGAACATTATTTTATTTACCATTCAATTACTAACAAATCAAAATCACTCTAAATCTGCTTGGCAACGGTAGTCGCAGTTCGACACACTTCTCACCTAAACTTACCATCAGCAAAACGCGTTAAAGTCTTCCGTCTACACCACACGTCTTTTGTCATTACGCATTCTGGCTCCCTCCCATCAAGCAGGCGGGACCTCCATAAATAAGATACAGGCGTCCAGATTGCCGGGTATAAATGAAAGGGTGCAGGAAATTAGGGTTTTTTACTACGACACTCGGCTGCGAGCGCTGGTCGCGCCGTAAACCATTTTTAACGCTGTAAAAAGGATTTATGCCAGCCTATTGGCCGTGATGCGACAATTTCCAAACATTTATTTTGTCCAGCCAAGAATGACTCTTCAATCTTTTATGTAGGAAATATCTATTGGAGATTCAATAGGATTAGCCTTTATTCTTTGGCACGTTTTACTGGTCGTATAAAGTATTGATCACTTGATGTAGCAGCTGTGTATATCACATAATATCCTTTTTAAGCGTTGTAAGAGTAAATGAGCAAATACTTCAGCATTCATGTGCGCTATAGTTACATGGTTAAGATATGCTTAGTAAAGAATAATAATAATAATAATGTCCTCCTAGCCGATTTCGGCTAAGGCGGTCGTCTATATAGACGAACCGTCTGCGCAGGACATATTATAGTGCACAAGTGTGCGCGCAAACACAAGTGCTCTCTCTATTCCCTTATTCTCTTATTCCGATGGGACTGCAGTCCGACATGACCGGAGAAAAATCAGGCGCATGACCGACGGCTTAACGTGCTCTCCGAGGCACGGGGGTGTAGCACCGCCAACTTCCTGACTCCGGACTGTTATTAGAAATTGAAAAATTCCAATAACAATTTTTGGTCTGACCCGGGATTCGAACCCGGGACCTAACGTTTGTGGTTTAACACACTTACCACTAGACCACGATGCAGTAACATATATGCTTAGTAGCATACTATTATAGACTTTATTATCATCCCTGGAGGCATACAGCCAGTTGTTACCTATCACAATAGAACAGGCATATACGACGTACATTTTATAGAACGGAATAGCTAGTATAAAGTTTTAAATGAGTAAAAACAAAAAAGAAATAAATTAGAATGGTTAACAAATAAAATCTTTTGAGCCTGACTCACTGATAATGATGACACGTTTTTATACATTACCATAGGCCTTGATGATGGCTGTAAGTTATTAATTATATCCGAAATCTTCGTTTAAAATGGAATTAAAACTAACCCTTTTATTTTATAAGAAAGTTCATCGGACAGTTGGTAGCAGTAAAAAGTCTAAACTGCACTCTAAAAGGATATTGCTGTTTGTTGAAAGTGGCGGCACGTAATCTCTTTCGAGTAAAATGCAAATATCACTCGTGGAGAACATTATCCGGCTGCAACATCGGAAGCCTTTTCATCAGACGCGACTTAGCGAAATTATAGATGTTAAAGGTGGGAGGGAAGTCATACAATTTAATAACTAGATTAGAGCGTAGCGAGGAAATTCAGCGAGGATTTAGTTGAGGCTTTATCGCTCTAGCGATCAGGCTTCTTGAGGAAGTATCTTTGAAGACAAGAAAGAGCTCGTAAGGAATTTTAAATCTATAAGCTTCAAGAATTTTCAGACTTGTGAATATTTTCTTCTTTTTCAAGACTTAGGAATTATTAATAATTGTACGTTATAAATCTCATTCATTTATCAACAAAGCCATTAAATAAAGCCTTTATCCCATTAAGCAAATTGAGAGTTTACAAGCTAAGTACAAGTTTAAGGATTCAATTCACTATTAACAATTAAATTGTCAAATAGCTAATTTATATAACTACCAATAATCATAATTAAATCAAGATATCGTAATAAACAAGATTTTATTTGGAATAAGTGAATCTGGCCATTATACTTGTAAAGCCTTCATCGAGCTTTCCAAACTTATCAATTAGGTATGACAGATAATACAAGTCTAAATCAATAAATGAGCTCTTTTGATGAGCCCTTGATGCTAGCCCGTAGCCTTACTTGTTGATCCGCAAAATCACGGGCAATACTTAGTATTTCTATAGCTCATAATACATAAGACATTGCTTAGTTTTATCAAAATATATTCAGTGGTTTTGTCGTGATATAAGAAACATCCATCAAAACAAAAACTTTCGCATTAATAATATGAGTAAGAAGTATTTAAAGGAACTTCCACCATCCAAAGTGCACAAGACCCGAAACCAGTTCACAGTTTTCCGAAGTTCGTCTTCGCTAAGAGTCCTATGTCAGCTAGAAATTCATTAATTCATTATTAGCCGAAGTTAGTCGTGCTCGTGTGCAGAGATTTGCATACGCTTAGCCCAACTAATGAAATACAGAACATGTCTTGCCGAACTTAAGTTTACGTTAAAAGAGCTAACTTGCACTAAGGTTTGGATAATGTTTAATTAATTTGATCTTGGGCTAAAATATTATAGAACATACTGGTACTTTCTTTTCTATAATATAGGACACAGGAACTTGCTGCCTCTACGCTGGTAATAAAGAACATATACCGAACGGGATGTATTGAGAACCTGGGTAAGTACGAATATTCATTAATTCCAAGAAAATGTCAGTCACAGATTGCTAGTCCGTAACGCAGCAATTAGGGTTCGGTCCCCTGTCCCCGGACCTCTCGAGACTCGAAAAAAAAATCGTTTTTCTTTCATTCTTTCACATCCAGTCTTCAAAACGTTAAGACTTTAGAAATCCTGGTTACAAATAAAAGTTCATAGATATCAGAAATAATTATATCTCTATAAAAATGCCTCGATTATGCCAGGAAATTAATTATTATGAATTATTTATTTATGAAACATTTATTCTAGATCGTTTATACCATGGATCTCGAAGAACGGCTAGACCTTAGTTTCGATTAGCACTTTATTCCCTCAAAACGAATATAGCAGAATCCAATAAATGTACAAATGTTGAAAGCGAAGATATGTCAGAGTGAATAACAATGTATGACACAGAACCGGTTCAATACACGATACATATTGCATTAGATGTCAGAATGTGTACAAATAGCCGACAACTCGTAACGTTGGGAACGAAAGTTCCTTCTCAAAAGGGGTAGTGAAATTCGCGTTGCATCAAGACATCGTTGTAGGTTTTCTTGGGTTTATTGTTCAAAATATATTTGATCAGAGATTTGTGTTCCATTGTCGAGGTTCTTTGTGATTGTCTATCATTATCGATCTTGTTACATAGTCCACGCACCAGTGTACATTCGAACTGGTTTTAAATTGATAAGTTTTGCTTAATTTGCACCTGAACAATTTACACTGTGCCAGAACTGTGCTCGAAATTTAATGACATGTGATAGTCGCTTTATGATGCTATATGTAACCGCCGATGCTAGCTGTTACCTGAAGCTTCGCTCCCGTGGTAGAAAAATAAATATTTGTACATATTTTGAGCCGATGGTACTCTTCAATGCTTCAACTAACTCCATACTAAATATCACATCGGTCCTTTAATAACCCGATTTGATGTGAAAGAAGGACAAAGAAACAAACAAACACACATACATAGCTGTGGTAAGCCCGTGGCCTTGACTCTTTATAGTCTGTCGCAAATGCATGTAATTTTCGCATGTACGTTGAGTCCCAACTTTTGGCCAATGCTGTCCAAAACGACGGGCCTCTAGGTATAGTAGAGTGGATTTAAGTGCACTGCTGTGAAATGGCGCTATCGTATTTCAGCAATCTCTAAGCGGATCGTATCATATCGGAAATTGAATTTCCGATTGGCTCTCGAGCACAGACCGCCTGTAATGGATAGCCTGTGTTTCGTTTATCAGAACGATGGATAGAAACACTTGAACTTTGCGTTAGTCAAAGGTAATTTATTGGTTTATTTTGTATTCTACCTCAGGTTTTGTTTAATGCAGTGTGTAACCTACTCAAGAAAGTATGGTTTATTATCTTATCTACGTCCGCGCCATTTTGATATGTGAAATAATCTGCGATTTTATATCTGAGAAATATCTTCTTATTGTGTATTTTTTACGTAATTGCCTAAGATCAGTAAACATCTACTTTATTTAGATTTCATTTGTCTCTCTATACCTACTCGCCTAGTTATTTACTAGTAAGTAGTTACATGTTTTAAGCTAGACATAATGAATGACAGTCGTAGTGGGTAAGTATATCTAGGTCATAAACTCTTGTAAATAGTACTCCTGTGCTACTAATGACTAGGTATGTACAGAGAGAGAGAGAGAGAGAGAGAGCGTATGTATACGTAACGTACATAAAACAAATTTATGTAGATACCTAAATAAAATAGTAGTCTATCGATATAAACCTATATAAAGTCGGACAAGAATAGTATCATAGTATAAGGTAAATCTTTACCCCCAAGATAATATTATTTGATCTTTTTAAATCTCAAATTATTATCATTGGATGGATATAAGCACGGGGCGGGCATAGATAAAAAACCATACTAAATTAGGTAACATTCACAGAAGCCTGGGGTAGAATACAAAATAAACCAATAAATTACCGTTAACTAACGCAAAGTTCCAAGTGTTTCTATCCATTGTTCTGATAAACGAAACACAGGCTATCCATTACAGGCGGTCTGTGCACGAGAGCCAATCGAAAATTCAATTTCCGATATGATACGATCCGCTTAGATATTGCTGAAATACGATAGCGCCATTTCACTGCACTGAAGCGAGCTCCACTCAACTAATGTAACGTCTAGATCGTCAATTTGGACGGCAATGACCAAATGTCTTGGATTTAGTGTTTCGTGGGAGGTGCGCGGTATCAGCCTCCTTGGAACGACATGATACCGTATAAAATGATGGCTACGATGTCACGTTTTGCGCGGTTTATAGTTCAGAGTAGCTAATTCAATAACTAAGCTATGTACATGTATGTATGGGCTTTGGTAGTCATAAAAAGGTTCAGACCGCTGCTGATTAATTTAAAACAAATCCGTTCACAAACATTCTATATTTATTTTATAATCTAGTGAAAATAAATATTTATTTGATTATAGCAATCGTTGATTTTAATGAGTAACTAATGACAAGCAACAATCAAGACAAATAAGTAGAGAAATAAATTTCATGTTCCCGAAGAATAAAGATCAAAAAAAGGTGTTTAGCATTTAAAAAAATCGCTTTTTGTTCTTTTAGCTTTTGCTACTTTAACACCTGGTCGCCTTTTTAATTGCCTTCTATTTTTATTAACAGGTTGCAATTTGTTCTTTCTGCAATCCCCTGCATCTTTGCAAAGTGTAAAAGAAGATAAACGTCTACAGAAATCTGCTCTCCTCTTGGTCTGGCTTCTAGTGACACGTGTACAAGATGACGTTTTTTCAGATTCATCATTAATTCTCAATACCCTTTTGTCTTTTTTAGATTTCGACTTTTCTAAAAAGCTAGATTTACGTGAGGCTCTATGTACAGACTGTAAACCTGTATTTGATGGAAGTTCGTCTTCATCAACTTTGCGTTCTTCATGTCTTAAACCTTCTCTCTGGACAACAGATGCTTTGGAATTTTTGAGGGATGTAACATAGCCACCATCATCATTAATTTTCAATTCTCCTGTATTAATGTTAGGATACCGCTTATCTAAAACCCTATGATAAGCGGCTCTACGTACAGCCCGCAAACCAATCATTGATGAACGTTTGATGTCTGCTAGGTTGTGGTCTTCATATGCTGCGATATTTATTTTGCTATCGCGCGAGTTATTAGAGGAGTAGGAATTTTTAAGTCCACTGCTATCTTCAGGGTCAAATTTGTCATATCTACTATTTACGCTTGATAGCATTGATACGCCTTTAAGATCATCTTTACTGTTTAATTGTCCCTTCTGTTTTTTTTGAAGTGGCTCTTCAAGAGTCGATTCACTTGAGACTGCATTTTTAATCACTTTGTCCACATCTTGTAATTCGTTTTTGCTTTTATTGTCCTTCATGTAGTTATGCACGGTTGATGTGTTAGATGTATTGGATTTTTGGATCCCACAGCGATCGTCTGAGTCACATTTCAAATTATTTCTGCAACATATTTTATGTTATATTTATCTTGCTATTAGCATCTCATTCTACACAGCAAAAGGTTGAAGATTTTGCATATTGAGGAACACGATTGTTTATAGTCATACAAGGTTGATAAAAGCTAGGCTAAGGCTACACAACTATAAACAGATCAATCGAAGCAATAGCTTGGCCACAGGATTTTTTTTAAGTTTTTTCTCACTTCGTACACGCTGTATCGCAGCTGATCGCCGACTATGGCAGGCCGGGGTCATTAACCCGAGCCCGCTATAGCCGCCCGGTACATGAGTGATAACATTTTTTCACTATTTAACTTGTTTGAAAAAAGTATTATCGTATACTTGTCGTAAGCTTTTTTTTAATAGTTTCGGATTAACTGTAGTATAAGTGTACCCTTATAGTATATGTGGTTCATTTAATGCCTCTCGCTCTTATCGACCCTGTATACCCGGTATATAAACAATAAAACCTGATAGAAACAGAATGTTACTTAAGTAGGTATATATATAAGATCATTGAGGTACATACTTAACTAACACAATTTGTGCACTTATTATTCTTTTGAACGTATAGTTTCCGCATATTATTTAGCGCCTTTACTGCATGTGGCACATGTTACAGCCTAAAATCTAGACGTAGACTTACACCGTCTTAGATATATAATAGCTGAGCCCCGCGGTTTCACCCGCGTTCAAGAAGTCCAAATAAACTTCAATACCCAATTTCACTCCCTTAGGGGTTGAATTTCTAATAATCCTTTCTTAGCGGATGCCTACGTCATAACATCTACCTGCGTGCCAACTTTAGCCTGATCCGTCAAGTGGTTTGGTCTGTGCGTTGATATATCATTTTTTTATAGCATAAGGGGGCAAACGAGCAATCGCAGCCCCCCCCCTCCCACAATGGGTCACAAACCGCACGAAGCGAGCACGAGCGAGAGGTACCTCCCCGGTCGTGCCGGCCCAATGCACCATTCATGGCACCACCTCCATCTATGCAGCATGGCACTACCTCTTCCTAAAATATCTCTCACTATGTCAGTCACCTTTGAGTTTTATATATATAGATTCCGCTAAGTCTACTTGTAACATTTCAACAGGAAACACTTTTTATTGAAATTTATATTTACCTGACATCGACTGCAGAATGAAACACCATTTTGACAGCTTCTCCATTATTCGTCGCTGTACTTGATGTTTTAACATTTGTGGACTCCAAACAATTTTCTGACTTGACCTTCAGCTTGGCCGTCGACATTATTTAAATAAGTTCAATTGTATTATTAAATATAAATGAATTATTTCTAAAATAAAACAATTATAAAATTTGATATCAAGCAAAATTCACAATGACATAAATGATTTTGACTTCTGTTCTTTTCAAAATTCGTCTCTTGTTTTTAAAAAAGGAATCCTGTGAGCAGAGAGATTATTATATAATACTGGCTGAGCTCCGCAGTTTCACCCGAGTTTCGATCCCGTGAAAGTATCGAGAATCGAGATGAAAAATAGATGTTGGCCCATTCTCAGGCCTATCTATATGCACAAAACATTTTACGAGAATCGGTCGAGCCGTTTCGGAGAAGTATGGTAACTAACATTGTGACGCGTGTAAGGAGATCTTCTGAACGCATTTTGATGAAAGTTAGTTATATAGGTGTTAGTGCTCGATAACATTTAGGCTATAATAATTTATCAATATATATAATGCTGCCGTCGGTATCTCGACTTGAATACACTATTGTATGCAAAATAACGGATTGACAATTCGGCAACATAACATTACACGTTACCATGACAACATATTTTGACAAGACAACGGCTGTCCGGTCAACTAGTTTTCAATAAATATCCTCCAAATGATGTACCCGGCGATCACCAGGCGGTCTTCGACCGCGCTCTCGGCGGTTTTCTACCGCGCGCTCGGCGATCGCTGGGCGGTCGACCGCAGCAGCCGGCGTGGCTTAGATAAATATAAATACAAGAATTTGACGCGCGTCTTGTTACCGCTCGTCTTGCGATTATCGCCCGCCAAGTTTGCGGGCGATAATCGCAATTTTATTAGTTTTTTATAGTGTGAGGCTAAGAAGCACTATAAAAACACTTGATATACATCGTCATTTAAAAAAATCCTCCAACATATTTTTTTTATTCATTTATTTATAATTTACAATTATAATTATCATTAAATAAGAACTAAAGTGACTATTTGAAAAAAGTTTACCCTAATTGTGTCTTCTTCTTCTTAGTTCTAATTAAAGGTGTGAGATAATCGTAACGTAAGTTTTATGCAGCATTGCAATAAAATTGGCCCGGCACGACCAGGCACGACCAGGCACGTCTTGTACGCACCACCTCACAGTGACAGCAGTGCCATCGCGACACGCGCGGCGAGTCCCCAGCATCACATCAAAGGGGAAGAAAGTAACGCCTCTGCAAAATATGCGGATGTCTATGGACTGTCTGGATCTGTCATCAAAAGTCGCTGAATTGCTCGTTTTCCGCCTTATACTATAAAAAACAATACCTACTTGCTTTAAGGCCATACTGTCGCGTTTTATCTGGTCTATAATGGGCCATTGGAAACTCAAACGTGTCACAGATGAGGATGTCTATCCGATAAACACACACTCAAAAGATACCGTTATCCAAGCGAACGCAAAAACACTCGCTCTAGAACTTTAGCTGTATTCTGAAGTATTAATAAATTTATTTTTATTCTACGCCATTCAAAACTGTCTTGTAGTTGACTCTAATAAATTAAATTAATCAAGGCAGCAGTCCCATAAACCCGCAGTGTAAATGTAAACTCGGAGCCTTCGCGAGTTGGGATGAAACACCGTTCCGCGGGCCTTTACGACACGCGAGGGAACAATGCTTAATAAGGTTTATAATTTAGCGCAGAAGCCGCTTCTTGGGAGGAGACATATTAGTACGAAACCAAATTAGATGGAGCTTAGGGCTTGGCTCGTTCCGAAGTTTAAATTAAATAAGGTGCACGGAGATACGTCTATATCGAATTATTTTAGGTTATAAAGAGAGAACACCTCTCTATCTCCCTTTTTTTACCCGACTGCCAAGGAAGGGTATATGTTTTTCGCGCGTATGTATGTATGTATGTAATATTCTTTATTGCCTCATATCTCCAGAACCGCTTAACGGATTTACATATTTGAGGTATCGTTAGACTCGTCTTATCAGCCCGAGTGTTCTTAGATAGGTGACGTTAAAAAAACAAACATGGCGGCTATGCCACGCCATTGGAATTGGCCAAAATTATTGTAGTTACACAATTTTTTATATCCAAACATTACTACTACTGGATGTTATACCGATATGTTTTCTTCTCAAATGAGCGGCTATGATCATACTAGGATTGCTTTTTTTTTTTTTTTTTACGATATAGGAGGGCAAACGAGCAGCCGGAGCCATTTTCATGACTACCGACGCCCACAAACATCCGCATAGAGGCTATACAGATGCGCTGCCCTCCTTTCTCCTCCCACCTCCATGGGCCACCGGCTACTTACACACCGCACGAAACGCTATCCGGTAATACTATATTGTCACCCAACAAAAAATGATTTAGATAGAAATAAAAAAAAAATCATATTATGAAGAATACTAGTATGATATGACTGCAGACACTTAGGACGGTGGACCTTGCCTCTTGTCTACGCATTCGATAATGTTAAGTTATCTATCCGTTGTTCAAATCTGCTCTGCATGTAATAAATAAATTATGTATGTACATAGTAAAGCTTTCCAATGATAGTATATTTTTGAAATAAAAACTTCTTTAGCAGCGTCAGCACAGTGAAAAATATTATGACACTAGCTTCCGCCCGCGGCTTCGCCCTCGTGGATTTCGGAATATAAAAATTCTATAAATTTTAACTTATTATATTATTCTGATATGAGAGCTTATATTACTGTAAAGTTTCATGAAAATCCGTTCAGTAGTTTTTGTGTGAAAGAGTAACAAACATCCTTACAAACTTTCGCATTTATAATATTAGTAGGATAACGCCAGTAGCATACTACGTGGCACAGAAAAGTGGATCTAAACTAACTCGAAGCGCCACGCTACAAGTGTGAGCTACTAAATACACGTCATTGTTATCTGACTCAATATAGCATTCTAATTGTGGTTCATTTTTCATCGATTCAGTATTTTTTTACTTTCCTCGTTAAAAGCAGGTACACAAAAGTACAATTCAGTAAATTCATTGATTTACTCAGATTTGTATGTTTGTGTGTTGTAACAAATAAACTAATTGTTTGACTCGGTTACCTGTTGTGTTTATTTCAGTATAATCTACTCAGGTTCGTGTAACACATAAGCTCCCACCATTGTTATTCTGTTACAAAGCTGCTTCTTAATATCTCCGCTCGCTTAGTATGTAGGGACATGCGCCGCTAATACCTTAACGCCTTCAACCCTTTATGCCGAGATTAGAAAGTGACGGCGCGACCTTAAGAAGTGTGTAATTTCCAACCCCTGGGGCTGTCCGGCTCCCCCCTCCCCCCCACAGCTATTCCCGTAATGGAATTAGCTGTTTATCCGGGGCCGTGCTTTCTTAGTGCGGGTTTATAAAGTTTACTGGAAGCGTCATCTCCATACATATATATAAAATTCTCGTGTCAATGTTAGTTACCACACTCCTCCGAAACAGCTCGACCGATTCTCATGAAATATTGTGTGCATATCGGGTAGGTTTGAGAATTTTGATCGATGAGGATCGATACTAACGCGAGTGAAACCGCGTAGCGGAGCTAGTTGTAATATAAAAACATACAAATGGTGCAGTTAGAACTGGTCATACGCTCGGGAGAACAGTCGAGACTAGCCATTAAGTTTCAGGAGAGAGAGAGACAAGGAGGTCAGTGGAAAGACGAAAAAAGAGGAATTGTCATGAAAGAGGTCTGTGAATGTCTGAAATGAATAAGGACGGTGATAGCAGCTGCAATTTAGATGACATTTAAAAAATTACTTTACCTATACTTGCTACCTTTGCGACAAAATAAGAATCCCGACTTGACAGATGTCAAATTTTTTGTATAGGGAGGGTAAAAATAATCGTTTACATTTACGGCAGATTGTTGAGAAATATCGATTTAGGGTAAATAGAGTTTATAATCGGAAATTGTATTAACATTTGTCCGATATTAGCAATTCAAAAGCCAACAAATATAGCGGAAACGGTCCAAAGTCAGCAAAAATAACAATTCAGTCGATCTTCCAAAATAACGTGGCGCATTGACAAATCAGTGACGTTATGTCAAAATGGCGGATATACTTTTATAATCGGGTTGGACTCTTGACTTTTAAACCGACAACCTTTGTCGGTTTAAAAGACCTTGACCAGGAGATGTCTATGTGGCTACGTTTTTCATAGTTACCTAGAGATTTGGATACCACGACCAGGGAAATTAGCTAAGCGATGGAAGGCAACCACGCACTCCAGACGCTGTACTGCCCTTTGCAGATATAAGAAAACTCCCAATTTGAAAGTTCCCCATGGCAAGTTCCCTAATCGGGCTGAAACAGCATAGCACTACCTCTTACTCATATTCATGTGATTTTAATACCTTTAAGCAATATTAGCCAGAAATTACATTCTTGATTTGAAATGTCACTTCCAGTTTCTATACAATACACATAAACTTAGTAAGCCAAAATCACTGGCCCTTTCTATAAGTCAATAAGATTTATACGTCTCCGCTGTCAGCTATTTACTTGTATATTAATATATAAGTAATAGTTTGTTTAAGAGTACTGATATTTTTTTTTGTTAGGTATAGGAGGGCAAACGAGCAGTCGGAGCCATTTTCATGATTACCGACGCCCACAAACATCCGCATAGAAGCTATACAGATGCGCTGCCCTCCTTTTTCCTCCCATCTCCATGGGCCACCGGCTACTTACACATTAAACGCGACAGCACAGCTGTCCCTTTACGCCGGTCTCGTGTAAGCGAGAGGTACCTCCCCGGTCGTGCCGGCCCAATTCGACTGCATGCAAGTATGCAGTGTGCCACTACCTCTTACCAAGTGCAGTCCAATCGGTCCAGTCCATCAAATGATAATATAATAATTTTACATTAAAACATGCAGAATTTTACATAAAACATACAGAGATAGAGATCCACCTAGTAAGTATGGAAACATACTTGTGGCAGGTGATCCCACTCTTCCATAACTAATAGGTACATCATTTAATTATTAAAAATTAATAGGTACAATTAATAATGAACTTAGAAAAATGAATTTAAACAATTTTAGGTAAGATTTCAACAATAGATAGATTTTTTACAACTATTGAAATGATATGTGCTTATGTTATTATGATTTCCTAGAGAATTAGATACCATTAAATGGTGGCAAGGCATCAGCTATTGAGAGAATGTACGTTACTCCCGATTTAATGTAACTCCCAATTTAAGTCTACAAGGTAGTGCCATTGCTATATTGCGTGTTGTCGTCGCTCACGTCCGTTACCGCCGCAATATGACAGACAGCTACACTGTCGCGTTTTGTACGTTTTGGTTTGGTGATGAAAGAAGAACCACGTATCTACATAACTGCTCACTGTTCGGATATCTATGACCTTTTTAGACACCAAATAGCTGTAATTTATCGTTTGTCCTTTTATCCTACTAATGTTATAAATGTGTATGTGAGTGTGTTTGTCACGGTTTCACGTCAAAACAACACAACCGATCATCATGAAACTTTGTACACACATTCATAGAGGTATTAGAAATGACATAGGATACTTTTTAATTAATAAAATAATAGTAAGGTTAAAAAAAATATGGCGGCAGATATTGAAATTATATAGCAGTTCTAATTGAACGTAATGCAAATAGGCCATGGAGTTGAGAGGGGAATGGAGGGCAGCGCATCTGCGTAGCTTCTATGCGGATGTCTATGGGCGTCGATAGTCATGAAAATGTCTCCGACTGCTCGTTTGCCTCCCTATACTAAAAAAATTGAGACTTCAACACGAGCAATGCCGCGGGGAAAAAGTAGTGATATAAAAAAGCGATTATCTATATAAATCGTTATAATTAAGTAGTAAAAAGCTACAATAGCTCCCCCATCCCATCTGTCCGTCCGTCGCAGGCCCCAGCTGCTCGCCGAGATGAACTCGTGCTGGATTAAGTGGATAATGGGATATCACTGATATAACTAACCGTATTACAATCCCAACGGATATTGAGGATGGTTTATTAGGGATAACAATTTAGTTTTTTATAATCATCATAGTTTATGAAATACCGGTCAAGTGCGAGTCGGACTCGCGCACAAAGGTTTCCGTACCATCATTACAATCATAAAGTAAAAAATTGCTTAAACAAACACGTCTCTTGTATGGGAACCTCTTTTTATATTTTCATTTTTTTAATATTTTTTTTTATGGTATAAGGGGGCAAACGAGCAGTTGTAGACATTTTCATGACTACCGAAGCCCATAGACATCTGCATAGAGACTATACAGATGCGCTGCCCCCCTTTCTCCTCCCACCTCCATGGGCCATGTTGTTACAGCGAAATACATAATTTGTCAAAATTTCAACTGTCTAGCTATCACGATTAAAGAGATACAGCCTGGTGACAGAGACAGACGGACAGCGAAGTCATAGGGTTTCATTTTTACCTTCTAGGTACGGAACCCTAAAATTGAGAAATTTTATAACTTATATGTATAGACGGGCAAACGAGCGTGCGAGCCTCGATGCTAATAAACATCCGCACAGTAGTAACACCTACAGATGCGTAACTTCCTCATTCTCCCCCCAAGGGCTACCGGAAACTCACGCACCGCACGGACGCGACAGAATAACAGTCACTTTACGGCGGTCTCATGTGCGAGAGGTACCTCCCCGGTTAACCAAAAACATTCATCACAATGATGATATAACGATTCTCTGCTCACCCCATAAGGTAACTGGCGATCCAAACGTCCACAGATTCTTTCTTATTTGTATTATATCATATATGTATATATCATATATCATGTATATTGTATATGTATATTGTATATATCAAATAAATTACAAGCGAGAAATCGGTACTTAATTTAAGTATATTAAGTATCTTTTTTTATGATATAGGAGAGCAAAAGCCGGAGCCATTTTCATGACTACCGACGCCCAGAAACATCCGCGTAGATGCTATACAGATGCGCTGCCCTCCTATCTCCTCCCACCTCCATGGGCCAACGGCTACTTACACACCGCACGAAACGTGACAGCACAGCTGTCACTTTACGCCAGTCTCGTGTAAGCGAGAGGTACCTCCTAGGTCGTGCCGGCCCAATTCGACTGCATGCAAGCATGCAGTGTGGCACTACCTCTTACCTTATCTTATGGTCTTAAGACGATACGTGAGTGGCTGGTAGCCGAAGGACGTGAGGGGAGGGCTATGCATCTGTATAAAGTTTGTGCGGATGTACATGGGCGTCGTTTGCATATATAAGAGTACCGAGGGGGGGCAGGTCGGGGCGGCTGCCTTCTACTGACCATCAGTAAGTACTACTCCAAATCAGAATCAAATCCCTCCCCTCTATTTGTGTCTGATATCCTGGGTACGCCATGTTTGCATATACTATAAAAAAATTAAAATAAAAGTTAATATCCATTTATTAAAAAAATATTTTTCATAGCAAAAAGCGATAGACGAGCGTTGGAGCCTCGTGACTAGCGACGCCCATAGATATCCGGACACAGATTATGACACGCGCAACAGCGCGACAGCAAATATCTCAGCACAAATTACACGAGTTACACGATAAAAACCGCCGTGAGATACACAAACGCGTAAACATACACATAAAGTTACAGCGTTAAAGCGGAGCGCTGTCCGCGTTACATCATCCCCTCCTAGGGTTGCCCAAAAATCAAAAAGCCTGACACAGGCTCAAGTTTAGCCGGAAAATTTGAAAGCCTGATCGCTGGGTTATCAAAGAAAAGAAAATGGTAGTTTTGTCTTATTATTACTATTCTTTTGATACTTACTTTATTTTTGGTAAACTTGTCAAAACCCTAACTAAAGCCGAACAGGCCGATTGATTTGTTCTCACAGCTTCAAAAAACCGGACATTTTTTTGTGGTATAAGGGGGGCAAACGAGCAGTCGAAGCCATTTTCATGACCACCGACTCCCATAGACATCCGCATAGAGATAAACAGATGTGATGCTCCTTCCTCCTCCCACCTCCATGGGCGACCGGCTACTTACACACCGCACGAAACGCGACAGCACGGCTGTCACTCGGCGCACTCGGCACGGTCTCGTGTAAATGAAAGGCCGCGGTCGTGCCGGCCCAATTTACATGCATGCATGTAGCCTGACACTACCAAGCCCTAAAATCCGGCTATAACCGAACACCTGGCAACCCTAACCCCTCCCCTCCCCCAACACTCGCGGTAAGTGGATGCTATTTCCATATTTAAAGCGCTGAAGCCTTCATCTTAACACTTCAACACTTCGGGTGTTCTCGCCATCTCGTTATGGAGGTTATTTTCTTTCGACACTGTTTACAAAACTGCCTATTTGATGAATCAAAATTTTAATACACAGTTCAGGAAATAAATGTTCATATTGAAATACCGTTGTATTTCAGTATGAACATTTATGTGAACATGTAATAAGGACCTACATTATTACATGTTACTAAAGTCGAAATGTTTTGAGCTTATTAATAAATGTACTATGTATAAAACACAAACTGATAGAGAAAAAGCCTCTTTCAGATAGGCTCAGATAGAAAGTTCTCGTCCAATTATTGATACCATACGCGTCGTACTAGCTAGCTTTATGTTACACGTATATACATCCATTTACATCTGCGCTGTTTATCTTCCCTAACAAGCAAATGTTAGAAAGTTTTACATTGTAATTTTATTCGTGACATACATGTTAATAACTTATTAATAACATATTAATGTAAGGACATTACCTACCCACTGGTAGTTCATCTAACAGACCTGCCCTCTCGGTAGGTACTCCAAATGCACAAAATAAATAATTTAACTTAAATTAATGAAATTAAAAGAAATAAATTTTATGAAATTTACTTAAATTTTGCAGAGTTTATTAATTTTGTCGATACATATTTCTTCCACATCAGCTATTAATATAAAATATCAGAAATGTTAGTCAGCTATTTCAGGGACGGCGAACCAATGGCAAGCCGTTGCTGATAAGTAACATAATATTTTGGGCACGCTTTTTTCTGGTCAATAATGAGTTTTGAGTTGATTTTATTTATTTTCAGGGTCCAAATGGCAAAAAACGGAACACTTATAGATCCGTCATTTCAGTCTGTCCGTCCGTCCGTCTGTAGTCGAAACTTAGTAGAATACATCAGTATTCTGAATACATAGAACTGAATATATAAAAAAAATTCGGCCAACCAGTATGTGAGGTAAATAGGTCTTCAAAAATGACATGAAGGTTACTACAACTATTTTTCGTCAAAATCAATTGTTTAAAACTTTTATAATAAGAGAGTGAGAAATCAAAAAAATATTTAATCTGTAAGATCTCAATGGAAACTTTCAAAGAAAATTTGTTTGAGCGAGATATCATTATTAGTTTTTGAGAAATAAGTAATGCATTTACATAAAACGCAAATACAACTTTGTCGTTCATACAAACGCTATCAAAAACAAAGATATTTTAGTTTGTGGTAAAAAATGTCTTTCGTTGGTAAGGTGCCGTCGCGCGTCGGTGCGCTAGACCGACTCGCACTTAGCCGGTTTCTTAAATTATAACAATGTCAAAGTTATTTGTTGGCACGTCTCACTTAGACGGTCCAAGTCCTCATTCAACATTTTTTTTTAGAAAATTGGCATCATCCATAAAGGTTTGCCTCCCCTGGGCTATATCGAAACTGAATAGTCGCGTCTGGGAGCATTCAGATTTCACTACAGTCGAGTCTGGGTGAATTCTAAAGCGTTTGTGATTGCACGAGAATCTTCCAGATTCTCCAGCGGGATAATAATCCCTTCCATTGTGAACACAAAGCCTTCAGGGCAATAACGATAGAGCATTTGTGTGAAATATTGAAAAATATCAACGCCTCCATCGCTTTCTGTATCCATCATGTAGTCTGGGTTCGAATGCGATTTTTATTATCATCGTCCATCTGTTTACCGAATCAAATATTTTTATCTAATTTGAGACAGACGAATAGATCTCTAATAATAGAATAATATACTTGCATATATGAGTCAAACACAATGATTTTGCTATATTTAATTTCACTTATTAGTGGCAACTTTTATTCCTGAAGTAACTATTTCATCATGAAAATCGGTCTAACCGTTTCGGAGGAGTATAGTACATTCGTACGCGAGAATTTTATATTTATATATCTTATAATCATATTCTCTTTTTGAAAATGCAAGGTATATAATAAAACATAATATATTATACTATCTACAACTCCAAACGCAAATCAATAAAACATACAAACACATATAAACAACATCCTGTACATGTAATCGGATAAAAAACAAAAACCCATCACAGTACCTTCAGTACATCGATAAGCCATTGTCTCCGAAGTGGACCCAAACAGCCACTTCAAGGGGCTAAAAATAAATAATTCCCGAGGGGCGGGACGGGTATCCCGGCAAAATGATTTCTAATAGGCCGGGGACACCTGGACTTAAGGGACAGGGCTTCATACTTGTAATGAGTTGACCAATAACAAATACATATTTAATGCGATCAGCTTTAGGGACTTTTAGGGAGATTAAGGTATTACATTTCCAGACGTAATTGCTACATTGCACCTGATTCAGACCAGCATGACCGTAAAGTAAGCTTATATCTTAGTATTTCTAATTAATAATTTACTACCACTAATTACTAAAAACTAATAATCTTTGATTATTATCAAAGACTAATAATATTATATAAAGCTGAAGTTTGTTTTTTGTTTGTTTCAACGCGTTCTCTCTGGAACTACTAGTCCGATTAGAAAAATTCTTTCAGTATTAGATAGTCCATTTAGCGAGGAAGGCTATAGACTACTTTTTAACCGACTGCGGTAAAAAACGGATTCATGTAAACGAAGTTGCGGGCGTCCGCTAGGTACCTATCGAAATAAAAAAAGCCACTCATTCTGGATTTTGCTTACTTTATGGTAAAAAAGTACATTTGACTCATTAATTTATGATGTATATACGAGAATAGCATCTAGAATAGAACAGTATTTTCATGGTACCTAAGAATAAATTTAAAATACATCATCAATGATGAGTTATCGAAACCGGTGTATTAATGTGATTTGAATTATTAAAAAGTGGAAATAGTATAAAAAGTATTATTTAATGAAAATATATAACAAATTTCCATCTAGAAGTGACAATAAATTATATCAACTATTATACAATTGTAGTTTACACATAATAAGTTCCAATAGAGGGCATACAAATTAAATATTCTTCTTGAACTGGTACGTAGAAAAAAATAATCAAGAACCACTTCTTCAGAGTCCAGACTCCAGAATGCATCTTCGCTCTTAAAAAGACAGGACAGGACAAGATAGGACATAAATAATGAATCCCCTGCATAATTCTTATCACACCGTTAAGTCGTCTGCCATTTAAAAATCTCTACTTTGGATGACTTATTTATGCGCCATCCCAGGAACTACAAAGCGCAGTAAATTAATATGGAAGGTGCCCGGGGTGCTGATTTAATTTGAATGGGGGAAGCAAGAATGCGGCGATTCGGCGCCCTTAGAAATATAGTCTATAGCTTATATTGACAGATGCCCTTTTATACGCTAATCTATCTATACTAATATTATAAAGAGGAAATATTTGTTTGTGTGTTTGTATGTAACGAATAGGCTCCGAAAGTAGGTACTGGACCGATTTCAAAAATTCTTTCACCATTTGAATGCTACATTATCACAGATTAGCATACTTTTTACCACGGGAAAGTGCTTCATTCCCATGGGAAAACGGGTAAACTTCTAAACGGCTGAACCGATTGTGTTAAAATTTTGTATGGGTATTTCGATGGTTTCCTGGATGTTTAAAAAAACAATTGTATCCAGTTGGTGCGACCAATTTTCGCCAGATGGCGCCACTGACATTCCAATGATGTTTATATTATGTACTAGCTGTTGCCTGCGACTTCGATCGCGATTACTGAGTTTCCCGCAGGAATTATCAATTTTCCGGGATAAAATATAGCCTATACGGATTCGGAAGAATCCCTCTAAGTAATGGTAAAAGAAATTTTGAAATCGGTCCAGTAGTTTTTGAGCCTATTCAATACAAACATACAAAAATACAAAGGTTTCCTCTTTATAATATTAGTATAGATATAGGTTTGATAGTTCATGTTGAATTGCTGACGTATCTGTTGGTGGGGTAGCAACATACGCAGAGTACAACTAGTATTTAATATAAAATAGTATATTATGTAACTAGTGAAAAAAGGACGGATTTAAAGCGAGGGCCGTAGATGAGTCACGAGCAAGTGAAGGGTTCTAACGATTGAATCACGAGCGCAGCGAGTGATTTAAGATGATCGATTGAATCACGAGTGCAGCGAGTGATTCAACTGTTAGAATCCTGAGCGACGCGAGTGATTCATGGCCTTCGATATAAATTCATACTTTATTCAGGAGTTGCACACTATACTTTATACCATAACTACGAGAAAAAGACATAATTTAAGCGAAAATAGAAATTTAATCAAAAAAGAAATGTTACATTAATTGAAATGGACATTAAAATTAGAGCAATGACTGAAATTAAGCGTAATTTTCTTATTATTATCAATAGGGTCAACTTGTGAAACAATATTTATTAATCTAATGCCAAACTCCTTGTCGCAAATATCGACCAATCCAAATTTCGAGAATTTATTTGCACCAAAGAGTTTGAATTTCGAATCTTAGCGCAAGGAGTTTGTGTAAGCATTGAAATGGAGATCGTATATATTTGTGTTACAAATTCAAACACCAAAACAGTGAATAAAAACAAAATAGTGAATAAAAGGCATTTTTATTGCACGTGAATAAAATAAGCTTTTTAGAGTAGGTATGGTATAAAGAATGTTTTTAAATTTGTTTAGACAGATCCGGACCGATTTTAACCATTGTTTCACTAGTAGAAAGTTAAGCCGTATACGTATACGGTTGGAGCTCTACAAGTAGGGTTGCCAACCGTCGCGTAATTATAAATCGCGACCTAAAAAAAACTCACTCAATTCACTAACTGGGTCCCACTGTTTTAACCCTTGTCCCGCATTTAAAATTATTATGTCCCGCAAATTCGTGATTTAAAGTTGGCAAACCTATTCAGGTAAGAGGTAGTGCCACACTGCATGCTTGCATGCAGTCGAATTGGGCCGGTACGACCGGGGAGGTACCTCTAGCTTACACGAGACT
>LUGF01051785.1:52502-64178 GCA_001625245.1 Calycopis cecrops | reverse complement strand
ATTCTTTGTATTTATTTGTATTTGGTGTCCTTAATAAAAGATTTCTATTTCTATTTCTATTTCTATTTCTATATAAGAGCCCCTGGCTATTCCTCGCAGGCAATACCCATAGTTTCGAATGGAACAAGTACACATAGGTGCATATACATTCACCTTCTGTGGGAAACATACAGAATCCGTAATTGATCGACGGGCTTAGACGAGGCCGGGATAAATCGATACACCTGCAGAATACGAGGATTGATACAGCGCGTGAGCAGGGATCGGTGGTCTTGGTTTCGATTAAATAGACTAGACGTTCTTCGGCTGGAATGCAGCGTGGCACTACCTCTTAATGAATAGAAGATAATAGGGTATTTGACATTTTTTTGATTTTTTGTTATTTCATACTTTATGACTTCTTAAACACGTTACATATATTTCCAGAAAATAAGCAGTATTAACAACAAAAATAATGTGTTAAAGTCTGAGTTATTACACTCGCGCCTAAAACAGTGCAAACTGTCATGGCGGCGCAATATGATTAGATTGACGTGAAACGTAAGTAAATAAAGTGTCAAACACTAGGCAATTCGGCTAGATTTTACTTGCCGGTGACGTCATCTGAGTTTCAACCGATCACAAAACGTTTTTGACGTTGACAAATAATTGCCAGTTTATTTCGCAAATTTTAGAATATATATGCATTTTTTATATGTAATAGACTTGTATATCTTATTTAATATGATGACTATAATTCGTAGTATATTTTTGATAGTGTCAAATAGCCTATTATTGTAAGTTGTCCTTTTTAGTGAAAGGCGTATGGGGTAGCATCTCCGGAATGCACCACCATCTACTCACAAGCTCCACGTAACGCGATAGCTAACAAGATCAAGAGGTACATCGTTTCGACCTCTCACCGCGGTCGCTCCAATTACGACTAATGTGTGAGATCGCGTGCTCATTTCTAGGTCACGTTATATTCTGTAGGTCAGTCTTTGTGCATAACCTATGAATCACTTCAGTGCATCACTTAAATCAACATAATATTTATTCATTTGCCAAATGATAAGTTGGTATTAAGATAAGCAAGGAAACAATATTTACTGGGAAAATAAACGTCCTTATCGTTTTAAGAAAAAAGTGCTTGTCGAATTACCACGAAGGTTCTTTATCGTAAGGTACATGACAACTTTAAAAGAATTACAACGTAGACAGAGGAAACCTGTCTACGAATTACAATCTTAAATATTTTGGGTAAAATGAAGTTGTTACTCGTTTTGTAAATCCAAAGGTACGGTAGGCGTAAAGATCACAAAAGGTAACTTCCGTTCTTTCTCCGAAAACCTCCTTAATTCTCCTTAATAATAATGTCAGTTGAATGATTTTATGGTCTTCAAAAAAAAATAACCCCCTTTTGTCCGTCTGTCACAAAAACCTAAAGGGCATTTATCGGTGAATAAAGAATGAATCATAAAGGAACATTATAAAGATTTGGCAAGAAGAAAGATAATGCGTTGAAGATAAAAGGCGCAATGGAAACATTTATGATAAAGTTGTACAGGAAGCAAGACAAAAGATCAAATGAACATAAAAATCATGAGGTTATATGCTACTCGATTCGCTCTGCCCACCCCAATGGCGAACTGGCTTGAAAACTCTCAACTGGCTCAAAAACTGGCTCAAAAAAAAAAGAACTGGTTTGAGGATATGCTTATATTTGTAGCTCATTTTATATTAACAAAACGATGACACAGGCTCAAACGTTTTTTTTTTTTTTTTTTTTTTATAGCATAGGAGGCAAACGAGCAGTTAGGTCACCTGATGTAAAGTGAACACCAACGCCCACAGACATCCGTAACACCAGAGGTCTAACAGATGCGTTGCCGACCTTTGAGGAAAGAATAAGCTCTTTTCTTGAAGATCCCTAGGTCGTATCGGTCCGGAAATACCGAGGGGGGCAGCTGATTCCATATGGCAATGGTGCGTGGGATGAAATTGCGCTTATAGCGCACAGTAGTAGACTTCGGAGGATCTAGGTGGTGACGGTGGAATTTGGAATTTTGGCGCGAAGTCCTATAATGGAATTCAGCTGCAGGTATTAAATGTTTGTAGGCCGGTGGCCCATGGATAGAGTGGGAGTAAGAAGGGGAGCGTATCTGTATAAAATGCGGATGTCTATGGGCGTCGGTAGTCATCAAAATGGCTCCGACAGCTAGTTAGCCTCCCATATCGTATAATATTAAAAATACTTTGTCAACTTACAATCTTCAAGAAAAGAGCTTATTCTTTCCTCAAAGGTCGGCAACGCATCTGTTAGACCTCTGGTGTTACGGATGTCTGTGGGCGTTGATGATCACTTTACATCAGGTGACCCAACTGCTCGTTTGCCTTTTTTTTATATATATAGGAGGGCAAACGAGCAGCCGGAGCCATTTTCATGACTACCGACGCCCACAAACATCCGCATAGAGGCTATACAGATGCGCTGCCCTCCTTTCTCCTCCCACCTCCATGGGCCACCGACTACTTACACACCGCACGAAACGCAACAGCACACAGCTGTCACTTTACTTTACGCCGGTCTCGTGTAAGCGAGAGGTACCTCCCCGGTCGTGCCGGCCCAGTTCGACTGCATGCAAGCATGCAGTGTGGCACTACCTCTTACAGAACCTCCTATGCTATAAAAAAAAACTTTTATAAGTTGGTCTTGCAACTCCCTTTGCTACAAACCCTCAGTCCGCGAGTCTGAGTCCCAGTTTTTTCAGCAAACTGGCACATAAGTTTCAGTTAGTAATTAGTCCGTCTTAGCCGCCAGTTAATTAAACTTAACCGACAGATGCTGCGGCTTTTTTACTGCCGTAATATTCCTGGCTGGTTGCTATCGGGGTTTTATTCAATTAAGAGAACTCCCCCGAGTCCCGCCGGACGTCGAAGCACTTACGTCTTAGATTTATTTTAATATTCACTTTGTACATTTTAAATAAAGTCTAGATGTTACGCTAAATTAATAATGTGGATGGAAATTAATTGAAAGAAGTTCTAATATTGATAAAGAGGTAAAATTTTAAGTGTTAAAATTATTTTTTATTATTTACTACCCGTACCCTACGTGCGTGGCTACGCGTGGCGCCATCTGTCGAAAATTGGTCGTACCAACTCAGAAACTTTCGTGGACTCATGCACAACAACTTTGCTAAAGATCATCACATGATCCAATGTATAGCTTACGATTGTATAAAGAACATACAGACAAACATTCATTTTTATTATATATAAAGATATCGCGTTTTAAGACTGTCAGACTTGTGCATGTTGTAGATAAAAGTAATAGAAGTAGCGGCTATAGCTAGGTATTAATTTTAGATGATTAGGGCCTTCACCCGGTGGACTTGTAACCTGGTCAAAGTCGCGGGGAGCAAGACACCAGGGGCCGTGATCGGTGGGCTGTGGCCTTCTCCGGGGCAGGTCTAAGTCCAGCAGTAGATGTCCTCTGTTTTGTTGTTGTCTCTTTTGTTGTCGACAAATAAATGTTGTTTTTCTCTCTTTCTAATAATGTTACTTAACATGCACTCTAAATTACCCTCATTCTAACGGCAGTGGAGTCCAGCTACACGAGCCAGCGCCATCTGGCGACTGTGGGGTTTGTGATTTACCGACATTATTAATTCATCGTAATTAAAATTTCGCCGAGAAAAAGAAATTACGACCTCCGACCGACCTCTTCGAAGCCCTTCGGAACTCTGGATTAATTGCCGTCAAGCACTTGGGGACTTTGTAATTTCTAATTAAGCCGGTAAATATATTTTAACTACTCTCTCGTTTGGGCGTCACCTGCTTATTATATTTTTGACATACTACTCTCTGGTTTTTTCCAGTATATTTTTTTTTAATGGTATAGGGGGCAAACGAGCAGTCTGAGCCATATTCATCACAACCTACGCCCATAGACATCTGCATAGAGATAAACAGATGCATTGAAATAGAAACAGAAATAGAAACAAGTTTATTCAATTTTCATTCATTGCCCTTTCTCCTCCATCCTCCATGAGCCACCGGCTACTTATACACCGCACGAAACGCGACAGCACGGCTGTCACTTTACGCCGGTCTCGTGTAAGCGTGTTCCTCCCCGGTCGTGCCGGCTCAATTCGGCTAATTGCATGCATGAAGAGTGGCTCTACCCCTTACTAAATTATATTTTTTATAACAAACAAGCAACAACAAAGCATTAAGCTTTATGGTTTTGCCCAGCGAATTCCATTATTTATAGTTTAATGTCAATCCACTTTACATTAATCCAGAAAACGGCCTTCATTTAATTTCTCGACGAATGGCCAAAAGCAACGAGAATATTTAAATCCCAACAAAAACAATAAGGCTGTTTTATTTCAACGGTTTTTATAGTTGTATTTATGTATTTCTTAAGTTTATACAAATGTAATAATAGCATAGTAATAAAATTTTAATTTAACAATCCTGACTTTTACAGCAATTGTGGTCACCGGTGAACTGAAATGACCAATAATTGATTTAGATTTTTTCAAGGCGCTATCTGAACCATGGAAACAAAGATCTAACATACCTGAATAGCTATACCGTGGTTTTACCCGCCTCATATGATTTCAAATACAAATCTTTATTGCAATCATGAGTACAAAGGTGATAACATTTTTATATGTCCATACATACCCTGTTAGGGGCAGCAACTTAATATTACGATTTTATTATTTATATTACAAGACGTATCGTCTCACTTTAGTTGGTACTAAAAAAATCTTTTAAATTATAATAACACATTTTAGACAAATATTTTTTTAATTTACTTTTAAATATGTTGGACCTGGTTATGTTTTTCAGTTGTTGTGGTATTTTTTTATAATATATTTTAACGCACATTACATGTGGTCCAGAACGGAATATAGATAGGTTTGATGTTGGTATGGTAAGTTAACTTTTATTTCTTAAATTGCGATGTGGTAATCTTTATTTTGTGAGACCAAGCGTATGATTTTTTTGACAAACAGACAAATTTCAAATGATTAATAAACTTCATCCCCTTATTTCACTACCTAAGACTAATATTTATAAAATAAAATTTCTAAAAATCCTTTCCTCGTGGTCACATACTTTTCGAAAGGAACCCGTGTACCAAATTACATGTTTCTAAGTAGTTTCGGCTGGGCGTTGATATTTAAGTCAGGTTTGCCTTCTATATTATGTAAATGAACCGCCCTTTAAAGAAAGGTCTCAGAAACTACCTCTCACAAAAAAAAAGTGTAAAAAAATACGTTCGATACTACTTATCGCAATCTTTACAAAAATCACCACATGAATGCCTGAAGACGCACGTAAATGCTCACTTCCGATATCCGGGATCTCACCCTCATCCCACCCCCTGATCCCGCTTTATCCGGGAGTTTGAATTTTTAATAAAGTACCACACGCATGACACTGCGGCATCTTTGTGGAAACATAAACGATATCAGTTGTATAGGGGTAGGGGATAATCCATACACAGACAGACATACGTACAAATATTATAAATGTGAAGGAAGTTTGTTTTTAAGCCAAAACTACTCAACGATCATCAGTAAACTTTGTACATATTATATTCTTTTAGAAAGGGTGGAAGTTGGTAAGGAAAGTTGGTGGGAAGGAAATTGGTAAGAGGTAGTGCCACACTGCATGCTTGCATGCAGTCGAATTGGGCCGGCACGACCGGGGAGGTACCTCTCGCTCGTATAATCATCATCATCAGTATCAGCCAGAAGACAGATAGAGCCTCCTGATCATGATCAGGTCATCAGTCAACCCGGTACGAGCCCGCCCAACACTGTACTTTCGCCCTTTTTAACAACTGTTATCCTATTAATATTATAAATGCGAAAGTTTGTATGTTTGTTTCTTTGTTACTCCTTCACGCAAAAACTGCTGAACAGATTTTCATGAACTTGGACACACATAGAGAGTAACATGAATTAGCACATAGGATAGTTGACCTATGGGATGCCATGGGATGATTTCCACAGGGGCGCAGCTAGTTTTTTACAAATTAAAATAAAATTCAGGCTTTAAAGAAGATTTAAAGTATGACAATCCCATGTTTGTTTTGTATGCTTAAAAATATGTCATTCAAAAGTTGCCTACTAATTTTTGACAATAGATTTTATATTATAGTCAATCCGGCTGATTATAATGATGATGATGATGAATCAAAACGAACACTTCTAGCTGATGGTAAGAATTCTACGACATTAAAATAATATTATAACAGTTTCCATATTACATGAATCGTCTCATAACTTATGGCATCCTAAATAAATACATGTGTAGGGCCAAAAAACCCGGTATGAAATATGAGGGTAGTTGCAGATAGTAATTTTACGCTTTATATATCCCGTCCGGACGCGGGGATGCGGACATACATCACAACGCATCCGCGCTCCGTGCGAGGCGGACGTGTGCGACAATATTGTACAGGTATTTATTATTTTATTACATTGTTTTTATGTTTTTTCCTTCTAAATTTAAGTCTATAAAAATAGTGAATTGTAAAATATAATCTAGAATAACATACATTTATTAATCTCGCAAAATAATGGATAAATAGTTAAATAAGCAAGACAAATTTACATGTCGCTATCTGATCTCTCAGCCTACAATTAGAAAAGGAGGGAAGATGTATTCTTGTATCCGGAAAAATTAGGTCGTCCGCTAGACAGGTTTTGGGTGGGCGAATCCGCTAGGCACAACAAGTTAGGGATATAATTTACATTCAGTTCCCATGTTACAAACTGCTCGACCAACAGCTGACAATCCCGATAGAGCCATGACCGTCGTCAATGGCTTTGCAGACGTGACATACATACATACATACACATTGCGTATAACGCACTAGGTCACGAGTGAATGATATTACATTATCATACAATAGCGGAACGTACGACAGCATTGCCACGCTTACAAGCCGCACGAAACACGACAGCATAGCTGCCACTACATGGCAGAATGGAGTAAGAGCCTGCCTAATTTGGCAGGCAGTAGGTATGTGTGCAGTATTGCACTACCTCTTACTAAAACATCACAAATAAATAAAACGTAAGAGCTATTGCTATGTACGACCGGGGAGGTACCTCTTGATCACTAACACCAGTAAAACAAGTATGCTGTCTCATTTCCTCCTGTTTGTGTTTCCGGTGGCCTATTGGATAGAAGGATAGAAAAAAAGCTACATCTAAAAATTCAGTAGTAACCAGAAGACTCCGACCTGTCCTATGTCCCCCTATGCTATAAAAAAGTATTCAAACATCGTAAATAAAAAGGTCACCCATCCACATATTTTGCCATTTGCGCGTTGCTTAACGTAATTGTTTAGAAACACGTTCAGCAAGTGAAGACTCCGCAATCTATATATGTATCGACCCCATATTTGCTTGTATATTTTTTTCACACACAAACAACTTATGTATTCAAACGGCGTATTCAGTGTCAATATCGTTATTACATAAAAATAAATATGGCCGCTTCACGTGAACGACATAGTAACCAGGCGTGCGCTATTATGATGGAATAAAACCGGACCAAAAATATACTAACTATGAAGCATTTCTAGAGGGTCAGGCTTCTTCTTAACAATTTTTTGAAGCAGATGCTACATAGGTATGTAGACGCCACATGCATTTTCTGTTATCAGCTAGATGGTAAAAAGTCAACAACATCCTAGAAATTTCTATACAAATTCCAGCAAATATAAGTAATGGTGTGCTGAATTCGGTGGCAAATGCCTCCTTTGGTTTAGCACCCGTTTGGTGACAACTAGCTATCTTCCTGCGGACGAATAAGATTGGCATAGTTTCAAGGTTCTATTTAAAGCCCCGGAACTTTCAGTTACAGCTTTAAGTAATTATTCAAATTTATATGATAATTAACTCTATCAAATAACTATTTGACTCTTTAATAGTACCCAACTTGAAACCGACTTAAAATCTAGACCTGGCGCTTTAGTTTCTGGTGAGACAAAGTCCGCCTCCATCCGAACACCTGGCCACCCTAGCTACACTAGCGCCCCCGTCGAGCAGAGATAGGACAAAATCGTAACAGCATCGGCTCGATAAAACCGATTACGCATCCAGGAAACTATTTGAATCCCGCCCCCGAAGCCTGGCGCCAGTAATATATATTTATCTCACAATATTTATGAGATCAAAAAACCCTTGTGACACGTAATGCGTGCTCAAGATTGATGTCAAAACGTTTTGACTTATGTTTATGTTCTAGGGTCGCACAGTGTGAAAACCCCTTAAATAAAGCTCGAATCGTCATGTATTTTCTCTTCTAAGATGATTTTATAACATAACACGAAATAAATCATTCCAAAAACATCCGCAACTTGTTTTGCCCTCCTCCCCTGGTTTCCAACAAACGCAAAAGCACTGTCACGGCAAGATTAACCTTTCAAGGAAGTAACCCTTAAAGTATACATTTAGTTTTAGTGTAATACTTTTACTACTACTAAAATACCAGTAGTATTTTAACAATATTTTAGAATATAATCTTAGCAAACGTAGAAAGTTGGGGCTCATATCACAAAATAAACTTTCCACAGCATCACGTGCTAACCATTACGGTTTCGCGAAAAAAAATATAATCCGAGGAGAGTAAAGTGCAGAGATTGTACAGAGCAATGTTTACGCGGTCGGGGGGTTGAGAACATCGCACGTACGTAGATAAAAAGTTTGCACATATGTTTAAAAAGATACTTAATTTTTTTGGTGGAAGCTATGAGAAGACTAGGTTTTATCTGATTGCTGTGAGTGCTGCGACTTGGGGCTGAAAGGGGGACCGACGCCGTGTCCGGCAGCTAGAACAGATGTGGCCTGATAAAAGTTTGATTGTGTTGTGATTTTATATTGATTGTCATAACCGTAAGAACGGGAAGATAGTTTTGAAGATACCATAACTCGTTGATGTTTAACTTGTAGTTACAACTATTTAACTGACTTTAAAGATACCACGTTTACTTAGTAGAATTTCATTTGTATTGTAACTAATCTTTAACATCTAGCACAATATCATTATTCCCAAGTTAGAAAGCTCCAAAATTCATGTTCAAGTATCTCGTCAAGTCTTGCCAGTTTTATCCACCACTGAAGATAAGCATCGTTCAATAAATGCTAAGACCCCGCCGACTGCGGATGCTGAGAAAGAAGTTGATTAATTCAGATGGTCCGAGTCCCTACGATACAATTGACAAATCTCGATACACTAAACGCTCTACGTTAATACTCATTGATAAATATAATTTTTTATACATTTTTTTATTAGCAGTGCATACTGCATGCTTACATGCAGCCGAATTGGACCGGCTACGACCGGGGAGTTACCTCTCGCTTACACGAGGTCGGCGTGAAGTGACAGGTGTGCTGTCGCGTTTGGTACCTTGTGTAAGTAGCCAAAGGCCTTTGGAGGTAGGAGAAAGGAGAGCAGCGCATCTGTATAGTCTCTATGCTATATATATAAAAAGAATTGAATCTAGACTGGCGATAACTTTTAGATAGACAATGCGTTAGTTGACCATTCACTAGGTGGAAAGAAGTTGCGGGAGAAATGTAGTTTTGGCGTTCATTAAAAGAATCTTACATTTATCAGTGGATGTCGGTCCCCCGATAAAGGCTAATGTTGACAATGACACAACGATTTTATAGTATTGTAGCATTATGGTTATCTCATACATAATGTATGCTAAATCTTATAAGTATATGAATAGTGTAAGCAGATTTTATCCCAATGATTAAGACGATACTATCATACGACGATACAGATAATAGTCTCATTTTGAAGATCTAAACTCTCCAGTACATAGAAAAATAATGAGGATTCTTGATTCCAATTTATCTAATGAAAATTAAAGCAAATTCGTCAATTAATTCAATCATATAAAATTTCATTAAAAATGTAAATGTAAATTTCTTATCTTGCTTAGATTATGAATACGCAACCTGTCATAACTTTCGAAATCCCCAAAAATCGAATAAACGTCAATTCATCTAGTAAAAATGATTATCCTGCATGTTTCATGCGTAGTAGCAGGTGGACGGGACGCGTTACGCGGGACAGATGGGACGGGACAGGTTTTTAATGGCGGGCCCGGTTTTACGCGCGATTACGTGCGGAGATGTATATGACGGGCATAAATAACGGGGTTAAATAAATAACGGCGGGACAGGAAATCTTATCGACGGAGATTTGAGACGTCTTTTTTAAACAGATTTCTTGTAACGTCCTGCGAATTTATGGTTAGTATGGTTTTATTTCTTTCGATAGCTTCAACAGAATTTCCGTTTTCGTCATGTAAACATTGCACTAGAGTCTAGAAGTATAGTAGTTGGTTAGGATAGTTCTCTCTCAAGTCGATACCATTATTTCCTAAAAGTTTCGTGTAAGAAGTAGTGCCACACTTTAAGCTTGCATGCAGCCGAACCGGGATGACACGGGGAGGTACCTCTCGCTTACACGAGACCGGCGTAAATTGACAGCTATGATGTCGCGTTTCGTGCGGTGTGCAAGTAGCCGATGGTCCATGGAGTTGGGGAGAAAAACGAGGGCAGCGCGTCTGTATAGCCTCTATGCGGATGTCTATAGACATCGATAGTCATCAAAATGGCTCCGATTGCTCGTTTGCCGACTAATACCATAAAAAAGATATAATCTGTCAAGCCGTTCAGATCGAGGCAGGGATGTAAATGGGTACAAAGAAATCTACAGACTTGTGCCAAAACGGTACATCTCTTCCCCCTTCAAGAAAGGAGGGGGACTCCTCCAATCATCTCCCTAAACTAGATGTCTGAACAGTCTTCGCTAGTCTTTGGAACCAGCCAAAGCGGGTAAATATCACGAAACACGCACTCTCATTTTCTTACGTCGTTTAATAGGCTATTTGACACTATCAAAAATATACTACGAATTATAGTCATCATATTAAATAAGATAATAATAAACCGTATACAAGTATATTTTATATAAAAAATGCATATTTATTGTAAAATTTGCGAATTAAAGAAACAATTATTTGTCAACGTCAAAAACGTTTTGTGATCGGTTGAAACTCAGATGACGTCACCGGCAAGTAAACTCTAGCCTAGTGTTTGACACTTTATTTACTAGCGTTTCACGTCAATCTAATCATATTGCGCCGCCATGACAGTTTGCACTGTTTTAGGCGCGAGTGTAATAACTCAAACTTTAACATTATTTTTTGTTGTTAATACTGCTTATTTTCTGGAAATATTTATGTAACGTGTTTAACAAGTCATAAAGTAAAAAAAAAATCAAAAAATTGTCAAATACCCTATTGTTAGAACTCGAACTCAAAACGCTTTATAATTTTTTATTTTTTTATTATGAGTCGTTTTAATTTTAACATATAGTTTCAGACATCAAAGTACTTACGTAGTTGCAATAAATATCCTTACTAGCTGCTGTGGCGACAGTTTTAAGTGACCTTTAATTTCTTTTTTGGATATAAATTATTTTTATGTAAGGTATTCGTTAATTAATATATGTCTGTGCTTAATTACATTCAAATCTGTTCAGTACTTTAGTATTAAATAACAATTTCGTATTGCTATTAACAACATTATCTAGTCGGTCTTTGCAGTGACTAATGTCACAATTTCTAATTGCTATTATAAT
>LUGF01051785.1:39419-50016 GCA_001625245.1 Calycopis cecrops | reverse complement strand
CGCGCGATTACGTGCGGAGATGTATATGACGGGCATAAATAACGGGGTTAAATAAATAACGGCGGGACAGGAAATCTTATCGACGGAGATTTGAGACGTCTTTTTTAAACAGATTTCATGTAACGTCCTGCGAATTTATGGTTAGTATGGTTTTATTTCTTTCGATAGCTTACAGAATTTCCGTTCGCGTCATGTAATAAAAAATTGCACTAGTAGTATCGTAGTTGGTTAGGACAGTTCTCTCTCAAGTCGATACAATTATTTCCTAAAACTTTTCTGTAAGAGGTAGTGCCACACAAGCTTGCATGCAGCCGAATTGGGAGGTACCTCTCGCTTACACGAGACAGGCGTAAATTGACAGCTATGCTGTCGCGTTTGTGCTGCTGTGCGATGTGCAAGTAGCCAGTGGCCCGAGGAGGTGGGAGGTGAGGAGGTGATATCGGTAGTCATCAAAATTGCTCCGACTGCTTGTTCGCCCACTTATAGGTACTATAAAAAAGGTATGATCTGTCAAGCCGTTCAGATAGAGGCAGAGATGTAAATGGATACAAAGAAATCTACAGGCTTGTGACAAAACGGTACATCTCTTCCCCCTTCAAGAGAGGAGGGGGACTCCTCCAATCATCTCCCTAAACCAGATGTCTGAACAGTCTGCGCTAGTCCGTTGAACTACTTTGGCACCAGCCAAAGCGGGTAAATATCACGAAACACGTACGCTTATTTTCTTACGTAATTAAATTATTAGAACTCGAAGTCAAAACGCTTTTAACAGTTTATATCATGAGTCGACTTGGTTATATTATATAGTTTTAGAAATCAAAGTACCTACGTACCTAGTTGCAATAAAAATATCCTTACTAGCCGCTGCGCCGGCAGTTTTAAGTAACCTTTAATTTCTTTTTTGGATATAAATTATATTTATGTTAGGTATTCGATAATTATTATATTGTTATAAATATGTCTGTGCTAAATTACATTCAAATCTGTTCAGTACTTTTGTGTGATTAAATAACAATTTCGTATTGATACTAACAACATTATCTAGTCGGACTTTGCAGTGACTGATGTCACAATTGCTGATTGCTATTATAATGTATCAAATCAATTGCTAATGTATCAAAATCATTAAATTTAAATGCGTGCAATTTCCCGCGTAAATACATCGACAAAATGGCGGCGAATCAAACGCACCCGTCATACAAAAACGTAGAAGCATCCTGGTCTTATTGCGCACTAAATCTCCTGCCTCCATGAGCGGACGTCAGGGTCCCTTCCTATGTTTAAAATAAAAATTAAACCCCAAGAATTTATCTTTATCCCCCGTTTATGGTCTCCGAAGGTGTCTTTATTCAATCTTATGAAATGGTTATGGCTTATCAAATTTTCATACTTTTACGACTATCTTTATTACGTAACAGATATATCAGGGTAATGTGTTGGCTTAAAATATAGCTTATGTAATGGCTTCAAGTTTATTGAGTATATACTCGAGGGAAGAAGGCTTTTAGAGTGGATATCTTGGCCAGGAATAAGTAGAACTTCAAGAGTCCAAGAAAGGCATGGTTTACGTTCCAGCAGGTGATGTACCTAAAGATGCAGCGAAAAACACGATTTTACATTCATATAATATGTTGACTGTTTTGAACCTTGCACTTTAGACTGTGCTTCGCAAATTGCATTTGACGTGACTAAGTGACTTGGGTAATAAATATAAGTACCTACCTATATAAAGTGTGGTATGTTGTTTACGATGTTTCAGAAATCAGGATCAGCCGTCTTCGCTGTCTTTGCAAGAGACTTGTACAGTAGGGAGATGAGTAATTAGAAATTGAAAGTTAAACACTTTGTTGTCAATCGTCACCAAGTACTGCTAAAGAGTTGGGGAATATAGACTATGCCTAATAATTGGCAGTACCTCATTTTATATAGGGAACAATATATATAATAATAATTCGAGCGAGCGAGAGAAGAGAAGAGTAACTACTTCTTATATATTCCTTTGCAGTTCAGAATTACAAGTAAAATAATATGAATAATCGGCTCGACAGTTGAGAAGATGACTAACCCAAAACAAATCTTTACCTGACTCTGAGTAAAGAACCTTGGCGGAATTAAAACATTCTCCGACTCTCATTCAAAAGATATACTTTACGTTTACTCATATTTCATCTATTACTTATTGTCATGTTTTATTGAAATACGTTGCTATATGCTAGAATAACACACATACATACAGACTTTCGCATTTCTAATGTTATTAGCTTGTACCTTGTAAAAAGTGTCCTATGTCGTTTTTAATACCTCTAAAAATCTAAATTGGTTTAAGCTTTGTCGATTTGTATTCATATTTATATACTGTAAACGGGACTTAATCGCGTTATAAAATCGAAGTATTTACCTCGAATCTCGACGTTTCGGCCGTAATGCAACGGCCGTGGTCACGAGTAGACTCACTTGTACAGTAGTCTACTCGTGATCACGGCCGTTGCATTACGGCCGAAACGTCGAGTCGAGGTAAAATACCTCTAAGAATATGTTTACAAAGATTCATGAAGATCGATTGATTAGTTTTGACGTGAAAGTCTAACAAACAAACTTACAATGACAATAATATTAGTAGGGATTAAGACTTTTGTTTAAAATGAATCACTTAAAGTTAAGTGTTGCCATCTGCTTTTTAGTTTGATTTTATTAGGTAATAAAACTCCTAACAGATATCTAGGAGGTTTAAAACAAGTGCTGTGGAGAGGTCCCTAGGGCGAACCGTACGCCGGTCACTTTTGTTCAGGGAAATAAAATCTTCAATGCGAATTAGATTCACTTTGTGAAGCCTCTTAGTATCTATAACATTTTTTCTCATTTATAATATTAATAAGACTAGCTGTTACTCGCGGGTTCGCTTGAATGGTTTTTCGCGATAAAAAGGCACTAAACCGATGGCACTCTTCAGTCCTTCAACTATCTCCATACTAAATATCACATCGATCCGTTGATTCAATTTGATGTGGAAGAAGGACAAACAAACAAACACACTTTGTCATTTATAATTTTAAATTTAATTTAATTTTAATTAAAATGTTTGCAGCATATTATAGGGAAAATTTGTGTGTGTGTTTAATAATCTTTCATGCTGAAGGTACTGTAGGGATTTACCTAGTTGAAATTTGTAACAAGTATAAAATATTAAATCAATAAACATTTTTTATACTAAAAAAACGTTCCCTTGTGGAAGATTTTACGTATCTCAAACAGCCAGGCAAAAAGTAGACTATAATAAGACTATACGGTAACTATATGAAAATTTAGTTTTTTTTTTATATTTCATTAATGTAATGATTTGTTTATATATCCTTGGAATATGAACAAGAAGTAACCTAAGGGTAAAGACTATAACGCCCACAGATACACACCTATCATAAGTGTCAAGTGATTCATTTGTGGTCCTCTTTTTTTGGTGTATTTGAGGTATCCGAACCTCTTACGAACCCTATCCGTAGCCTTCTTAGGCTAGCTATTTAGTTAGCAGTTTCCATATGTTATGAAATTTGCTAATAAGCAATTAATTAATAAAGCAATTCCATATTTAATTTTGCAACGTCATGTCTGAATAATTCGACCTTAAACTTTCACCACAGAGTAGTGTTTGTACGGAGCGTACTCTAATCATACCCGTGCAGTGTTGTAATCGCGCTGGTTTTAAGAACTAATAATTGTTATTTTTAAATGTTTCTAGTTCTAATGTTGTCCGAAGTCGCCATTAGTTTTAATGTCCAGTAATAGCCGATCCTTGGCGACAAATGACATCAGCTCCTCTATGCCGCTGCCAAATATCTATTTTCTGTTTGTTTGTTACGCGGACCTCCTGTTAGTAACCGATGGCCAATGACGTCATCGAACGTGCAGACAGCCGTCTGGTGACACGTATGTCGCCGCAGCCGTGACGTCATTATGGTGTTTTGATAGATGGCCTTTTCTTGTGTTTCTTTTTTATAGCATAAAGGATTAATGAGTCTTTTAAACACTACCAACGCCCACAAATATCTGCGTAGCCTTTCCTCATTTCTTCTTATGGGCCAGCGGAAACTTACAAACAGCATACTGTGTAAGGGAATAAACGAGCAGCCAGAGCCTTTTAAATACTATCAAAGCCCACACATGACGATTCCTTTCCTCTTTTGGGCCACCGGAAACTCAGAAACCATACGAAACGCGACAGGCTAGCAGTCCCTACACGGCGATATTCAACAGCAGCCGAATTAAACTACGACCGGGTATACGTGTGCAAGCCAAACCCGACTGCAATGCAGCATGGCACTACCTACTGAAATGTTACAGTAATGATCCTGATGCTGGATCAACAAGCCCCGCTTCCCACGCACAAATGGGCCACAATTTGCAAAACCCATAAAGCACCCGCCGCCATTACGGAGTTATGAGCCCGGACAATAAATCACGCAACTATTGGCCCCGTTGGACCCGGACCCTTGATCGCGAGATTTTGGAAAAATCGCCCGCCCGCCCAGCCGAGCCGCCCAGCCGCCCTGTGAGTGATTTACGCCGGAGTGGAGATAGTTGTTACGGTCCAGCGGACTTGTAGTAGCTAAGTGTGACGTTTAAAGTTAATACTAGCTGCGCCATGCGGTTTCACCCGTAGTTTCGGTAATATACTGTACTGTACTTATGACCTGTGTCAGGTCTACTACAGGAATATACACATAGAAATAGTAATAACCTTAGACTAACATTGCCTTTATTCAAAATAATAAAAATCTGTGGATTGTCACACAACCTAAGCCTACTTATTGACAAATTTACGGGTATATGTTACTTATATACATCGGAAATATGGTCGAAGAAAGTTTATATGTACATATAATACTAGCTTCGCTCCGCAGTTTCTCCCGCGAATTCGATCCCGTGGAAATATCGAGATGAAAAATAGATGTTGGCCGACTCACAGACCTACCCGATGTGCACACAAAATTACATGAGAATCTGTCGAGCCGTGTCGCAGGAGTATGGTAACTAACATTGTGACACGAGTATTTTATTTAGAGATTTAAAAAGTTTTTTACTGAATTGTCATAGACATTATTCATGACCTGGGAGGGATTCGAACCCGCGACCTCGAGTGTAACATGCCCGCTGTCCCGACTATCGCCAATCAGTCAAAGGAGCAATAATGTTACTTTATAAGGACATGGAAACAAACCAGCAATCGGAGATATCCTACTAATATTATAAAGGCAAAAGTTTGTAAGGATGTTTGTCACTCTTTCACACAAAAACTACTGAACGGATTTTCATGAAACTTTATAGTAATATAGCTTTCATTAAGAATAACATAATAAGTTAAAATTTTGAATCGTTTTTGAAGTCCGAAATCCGCGCGGGCGATGCCGCGGGCGTAAGCTAGTTCGTCCATAAACATCCATAATACATCAATAAAATCATAGTAAAATAGTTCTAGCATTATATTAGTTGCTGCAGAGAAACCAACAGACTTTACGTCATAAGGGCTTATATATTTCTAGAAAGATCTGAACACGTTTTGAAGTTTATTCCAAGACCTGTTGCGGTCTGAAGCTTATTCTATTTCAATGGGCAATGCCTGGGAAACACCATACGGTGGGTTTTAAATTCTTGTTGTGGTCTCAAGTATCAGCAAATATAAACGGAACGTTTTATATTAAAATACTTGGTTTTCTTGGTATCTCTTTGCAAAGATCTTTATTCTCCTTTTATAATAGATGTCTAAAGATTTCCAAGATGTTCAAAAAGCTTACCTTTTTTTATCTTTATTATTTTAAAAGGGGTTTTTATCCATATGGACGCGTCAACCCCATCGTACCTTATTACGATAAAACAATAAATAACCTTAATCAACAATTATCCTAAATAATTATAAAAAAGTGTTATCAATTGATTAATATAGTTAGATTACAATTTTTTTTTTCTATTTCTGTTTTTGGCTGGGCTAAAATACTCTGTACTAGCCCAACATCTAGGACATTTAAAAAGCTTACCTATTTCTTGTTATTGTTTTTTGATGTCGAGATCGATTTAGCACTTTTTGAACCTTGAATTGTTAATAAATCAACGCATAATTTTTAAGAGACAGAAGAACTTTCTAATTGTAAATAAACCAGATAATCTCAATCAAAATAGATTTCCAGCCCAAAATACTTACCTAATTACCCACTTCTATTATAAAAAAATGCTTAAACAATCATTGGCTATTGTTTTAGGCTGGCAACATACGGATCAAAACCTAACCATGTCATTTAAAAGTTTATATACTTATCACTTAATCAGGTCATAACTGTCACGTCAAATATTCCACATAAGGGTCAACTCACACCAAAAACGCGGCGAAGGACAGCGAAGCGGAGCGAAGTTTACGTGTCATATGAGTTTCGACTTTATTTTCATTACTATAGTACTTATTATCGAATTCTCGCGACTTCTGGAGCATTACAGCGACTTCTCGAGCAGTCGCGGGAATCCGCGCGTCTCGTTCGAGTTTCTCATGCGATAATAAGTATTATAGCAATTATTATAAAGTTGAAATTCATATGACACAAAAACGGCGCTCCGCTTCGCTGTCCTTCGCCGCTCTTTTGGTGTGAGTTGACCCTAATCGTAATCACAAAAAGTGTGCGAGCCCTGCCGCACGCAGGCAGCGCCGCGCGCATCAATCATGTGATCGGAAGCGATCAGTGGCGCGGCAATTCTCCGCCATTTTACCAGACCTCAAATTACTGTCATTACCTGCGTAATGCCCCTGATGGACTCGTTTAGACTATAACAGGCCTTATCAGGTATGCTATGGTTTTGCCCTAAAATAATCCAAAACCATTATTGTGGGTTTTTTAACCTGTTACAAATTTCATCCAAATCCGTTCAGTAGTTTTTACATGAAAGAATAAGAAACATGCGTACAAACATTTGCAAATAGATTCTAGATGAATTAGATGTACACGCGATTTGGTCTAGGTTTTATGCAACTATCATGTTATTTTTAATAAGTGTTAATCTATCTATGCATATAATAAAACAGGAAAATTTTTGTGTCTGTACATTGAATATATTTACGAAAAAGTAATTGGGGACGATTTTAAAATAGTAACAGAACACTTTCTATGATTTTTAATTTTTTTGTTTGTCTGTTTGTCCGTTTGTTCGGGCTAATCTCCGAAACTACTGGACGGATTTTCATGAAACTTTACATTAATATAGCTTTCATATCAGAATAACATAATAAGTTAAAATTTTGAATAATTTTTGATGTCCGAAAGCCACGCGGGCGAAGCCGCGGGCGGGTGCTAGTTTTGAAAAATAAAATTACATATTTGAACCTAGACCTTCCAACTGTTTTCATTCCAAATCTCATTAAAATCGCTTAATTAGTTAATTGGTTGTCCATGAAAGTAGCAGCAAGTTACAGAGAGACACTTTAAAAGGTAAGGGGAATTGAATTATCTGAACGCTGTTTTAAAAACGCACATTTATAAAGATATCTCAATAACTAGTAGTGGTTTTAGTAAGAGGTGCCTCGCTGCTTGCATGCATGTAGCCGAATTGGGCCGGTACGACCGGAGGTACCTCTCTCTTGCACGAAACCGGCGGAAAGTGACAACTGTGCTGTCGCGTTTCAAGCGGTGTGTAAGTAGCCAGTGACTATGTCTATTGGATGTCTACGGACGTCAGTAGGCATGGAAATAGTTCCAGTTACTTGTTGGCCCCTTTATAAAAAAAAATGTTAGGCCTTGCTGTTATAGCTTAGAAGAATATCATCGCTTTTGAAAAGCGAAAACCGTTGTTTTCTATATTATTATAAGGTGTCATTTCATCGCCCATAATGGCTCTGCGTTATCCTCCTTCATCCCGCACCCACCATTGGGCCACCAGCTACTCAAAAACCGCACGTAACAAGACAACATAGCCGTTTTTGATGCATATCGCATGAGCGAGATGTGGCTCCGTGGTTGAATCTGCGTAAGATGCGATACCGTGGAAATATCGAGATGAAAAGTAGATGTTGGCCGATTCTCAGACCTGCCCGGTATGCACACAAAAGAACAATGGCAAAATCTTATCACAACACATCGTATCTTACGCAGGTGCTACCACGGAGCGCAGCTAGTATAGATATATAACCTTTTTACCAACTAGTAAAGTTGGTATAATGATTAAGATTCTTTAAACGGATTCTATCGCGTTTGATATAAAATATCCACTTGCAGAATTTGACAGAACCTCAGTATACATCAGGGGACTCGTTCATTGCGGAGGTTATGTCATATTCTGCAAGTGGATATTTATATCAAACGCGATAGAATCCGTTTGAAGAATCTTAATCATGAGCAACATTCGCGTAAATATACGAAAAGTTGGTATAAGCTGATATATCTTTCAAGCTTCACATTTCGCGAACCGTAATATGCGCTATCCATGTTGCGACCAAAATAATGTTTGTCTGAACATGACAGTTTAATTTGGGCGTAGCGTTCGAGAAACATATCACAGGCGGATAGCCAATTAAAATTAGAATATGAGAGACAAAATAACAGCGTACATATGTATATTTGTAACTAGCCGCGACCCGCGGTTTCACCCGCGTAAGCTCGTTTCCTATTGGTCGTAGTATAACCTGCCTAGATAAGTGGGCTATCTAACACTGAAAGAATTATTCAAATCAGATTAGTAGATTTTGAGATTAGTTCAACTGAAGAAACTCTACAGCTTTACAAATTTTAAAATGTCTACAGTCAGCAAAAAAATAGATGACAATAAAGTTATCCAAGAAGCTACGGAACCCTGAATACATCAAAGACATCCAAACAATCAGTGCAATTCTGTTCGATGACGTCATGACTGTCAATTTAAGTCATCGGTTGCTCGACTCGGTGATAAACTTTGTAGTCATGGCTACTAGTGGGGCGGCCGCATAACTTGGTGTACGTGTAAACCTGTCATGATTTCAAAATTCATAAATACAGTTTTTTTTTTAAATTGCGAAACATGACTGGTTTTAAGTTCATTATAGAAGACTCATTATAAAAGAACCCTTTTTAAGTCAAACAGTAACGTCAATATTTGGATTGGATAGTGGATAATATTAATAAATTAGATAAACTGAAATAAAAAATTAAATTAAAATGATAACAATTTTATTTTCTTTTTTTCGGCACTTCTACATTGGCTAAGTTGCACGTAATACGAGGTTTGAAATCGTATGTAACTTTTCACTAAGCGTAACGATACGTCGTATGTAACTTTTCACTAAGCGTAACGATTTACGCTTTAAAGCGCTTACGTCTTTTACGGACTTTTCCAATCGACTTCGTTAATATAAGGAGTAAACTCCTGTCGCGTGTCGCAGCACACACACACTTCCATTTTATAGCAAACGAGAAATCGGAATCTTCAGAAATCTACACAAACATACACAAATAGAGATTAAATAAGTAATACAATTTTGGAACTTTAGATTTTTTTTTATATTTATTGCTTGAATAACACCAACGCAAGCTCGTAAGGCTCATTTTTTTACATGGATCGCAGTGTTTTTGGTAACTATCTACTAAATCATAGATCTCAACATAAATCTGTTTACACATTTAAGTCCTTTTGGGGTTCCGTATTTCCATAGTAAAAGCGGAGCCCATATGGGCTAGGATCACTTCGTCGTCGTAAAACATTCTGAAAAGTTCATTTTACATAAATAACCTATCACAGAGAAAACTACAAACTTATGTTTGTAGTTTGTTTCATTCACAATGAGTGCAGGAGTCCAAATGTATATCTCTGTCAACTATTACGCTCGTACCTCCAGTTACTACGGAACCCTCGGTGCGATTCCGACTCGCGCTTGGCCGGCTTTTTTTTGGGTCCTTTGCACATGTGCGAGAGACAGAGCAACACGGGCTCAAGCGTTACAATAAAACTACTTTAATTAAATCTCGCTTATTTTATATCAGTTAGGATTCATACAATCACGACGCTTCGGCTACTTTATAGCAGCCACGGTAATCTCCTTGAAAGTATCCAAAGGTTGCGTATTTTTTATTATTACGTCCATAGACATCCGCATATAGGTTATACAGACACGCTACTCATCTTTTTTCCTCCCACATACGTGGCTTTTAACGGTAACCACTAGGGTAATTTCATTAATCTTGAACTTAATCTTGTATCATAACTGGTATGTTTGGTTTATTGGTTTAACTAAGTATATTTCAACAACGGAAAACATTCGGCATAATCTCCATGTCAAATGGCAAACAATATATGACTTATGTCTTATACATACAAATATATAAATATAATAATAGTATATAAATAAACGAGTTGCATTAGATACAGTCTAGAATCTAGACTGTATCTACTGCAACTCGTTTATTCCAGACTTTATCTAGACTCTAGATTGTATTATTGATATTAAAATATATTTGAAGTGATATATTTCCGCGTGTAAGATATTAGAATGTTCATAAATAAAGATATTCTATTCTATTCTATATTGGAACCGACGGAGCGGCCCCTCGGACGCGGAGGGTCAACAATACCAGCTGACCTTTTTAATTATCAGACT
>LUGF01051776.1:106181-128486 GCA_001625245.1 Calycopis cecrops | reverse complement strand
ATATTATAAATAAATATATATTTTTTACTCGCTTTTTCAAAAACGGCTTTAATGATTTCGTTCAAAATTTTAACTAAAGGTGCATATGGGGGCAAAAACTCAAAATATAGGTACAACGCCTGGGAATATTTTTTTTTCATATTTTCAAACAAATATATTTTCCATATTAGGTGGTTGTGTTCGCCGCATTGTTGGTACAGTGATTATCGTGTTAGCCGGTCACGTTGGCGGTTCTAAAGAGTGCTAACACCTTTTACGTTTTTTCTTTCAGCAATTTTTACAATTAATCGTTTCCTAGCGGAGTTCCATTTCTGTATACCAGCTGAATTGTGTGACAGTGACAGATAACTATCGCTGTCACACAATATTGGTAATGCTGTCTCTTTTCTTGTGGCTTATGATGTTTGCTCAGACTTCTATAGGTCAAGTGTAATACTTACTTATACTACTACACAAAGCAGTATGGAGTGCTTTGCTGTAATTTTTTTGGTGTCTGCCTCGTCGTTGAACATGCTTAAAATGTTCAACCACAATCGTGGGTTCGAATCTCGGGTCGGACCAAAGAGAGCTGTTGTGATTTTTCAATTTCTAATAACAGCTCGGAGTGGACGATGTTGCACACCAGTACCTTGGAGAACTAGTGTTCTAGCCATCGGTATCTAGTAGACATCGGTCCTGCTCCTTATTTCTCTTCGGCCGTGTTGTATTGCCGTCCGAGTGCACTCGTGTCTGCGCAAACTCTTGTGCACCATCACATATCTTGCGCAAATGGCTCGTCCCTATAGAGATGGGCCGATAGCCGAAATTCGGCTAGAACGACATTATATTAATAGGTGTATTGTATGTTCCAGGGTCCTGAGCCGGCACTGAACTCAAGCCCGGGAGGTGCGAGCAAGCCACCGCCACTCAACGCATTCGAACTGGACCGCTGTTTGGACAGGTGAGCTACGTGACTTTGTCAACGTTAGCATGTAAGGAAGCTAGGGTTAGCAGATAGGAGTAAAAATCTAGCTAGATTTAAAAAAAATGGGGATTTTTGGTTTATAGTCGCGACAAACAATAAACATACTTGATAATACTACCATTGTTTTCTGACAGTATTTTTGTTTTCTTTAATTTCTTTGAATTCTATTGAAATGATGACTAATGGTGCTTATAATATTTTTTTTTGTAATATGGACTTTGTTTGAAATAAAGAGTATTATTATTATTATATTATACCTAATTTCTTTTGAATGTTTGATTTGTCAGAACACTTTATTTTTTTCGGGATTTCGAATACGTCGGGACATCCATCCACCTGGCAAACCTAAACGTAGCGGATACTGTGGTAACAGCGGTCGCGGGTTCTAATCTCGCTCACGTTATATTTTTATAAGACCACACCCTCACATGGTGGAATGTGGTGATCCGAAGATGGAGTACACTTTCCTAAAATACCTACCTATACACCCTTGATTTTAATAGTCCCAAATATTTAAATTTATTCCTTATTTATGTTTATAATTATCAACATCATAATCATCGTTTTGCAGTTGGATATAAAAATATTTTAATAAACGCCAAACGCACCCATCTCCTTCAGCTAGGGCCCATTCCGGACCACCCAGATCCTCTTCGCACCTGGTAAATGGTATTCGATCAATGTTTGCAAACGCGGGCTCCTAATTGAGGAGGCAGATTTCCAGGAAGATTCTGGAGCCTAGAACCTTCCCAACTCATCTGCCATCTACTAATTATTATGCCTTTGAAATATATCAATAGTGTTGTTGTATGTTACCTATAAGTCAAGTCCATAGCAGATGGATACGCAGACGTGAAGTTATATCAGTTCTTAAACATGTTGCGTTTGGTTTCTGAATAGGGTCTGACGTACCTACCTGAATTTGTTAGTTTCTGGCAAGTCCCTTCTAGGGACTAGTCTCCGCGAATAGGGGACATAGTTCCCCTGTTTCGCAGATACCACGGCAACTCTAACGTGACGTGACGTTACAGAGACGAGTCCGGCAGGTGGAGTGACGCGGCGCGGCGTCGCCGGCGGAGCTCACCACCGAGACGGTCGCCACCCCGAGACAATGAGCCGCTCTCGCTCGCCAGGGTAAGTGCCTATGTAATACCTACGATATAAGTCCTGGCGCCGCACAGTGGAAAGTTTGGATCAAAAATCTGCAACTTTAAGGTTTTTCATCGTATTGTATTAAGATTGGCACAATATGTATACAGTGATGTATATAGATTTTAAAAATAATAAATTTTTGTATTTTTTTTCAATGTATACGAATTTATTTTAGGTGAAAAAAAAGGAAAAGAGAAAAAATAATACGATTTGTTATATGTTTATTTTTTATAAATAAGTAGGTGCTAATATTAGTAAAATTAAGAAAACTTAAACAATTACTTATCAAGTTATCACACAAGCATAATAAAATATAAAATCGTATAGGTAGTACCTATTTATACCTCACACCAAACTAATTGATCTCAGATTAGACAAATCTTGTAATATTATTGGTTTTATATAACTAGGTTTTGATTACTTATAATGTTATATCTAATTGTTATTATCCTCGCTATTCCTAACTAAAATTACTTCCGTTGTAAATGTAGGATCACCTTCAGGTACCACCTTCAAAAGACTTAGTGCCTCTTCATCAAGATCTTTCACATTTCTCACATAAGGCTTTCTTAAACTTGAAATGTATGGATCTGAAGTACATAGAAGCGTTTTAAATACGTCTTCATTCGTAGCTATATGGGAACATTTTCTGGCATGGTGCAGGCGCATATTTCTGTAGTCTTGTGTATCTTCCGACAGTTGCTCAATAGGAAGAACAGAAAAATGTTTGATCACGTTTTCTCCGTGTATAAGTAATTTGTGCACGGAGGATGGCATGTAGTACCAATCATAGTTACTAACATAAATTTGCGCAGTTTCTAAGCCATAAATTCCAAATTTTTCGGGATCGATCATCATTCCAGAAGATAGAGCTTGTAAAATAATATACAAGCGTTTAATCAATGTTTCATCAACACCGAGCAAGTGTAATTGTAAAAGAACCTTCGTGTTGTATTTCCATCACTTGAATTTCCACTTAATTGACGAGGTTTGTCGATAATTAATCCTAGCTCTTCCTTGAAATGTTTTTGAACAAATTCCTTCTTTTCTTTCTTCAATTTCTTTTTTTCTTCTGTTGTAGCAGACCAAGTCTTAAAGTCAAGATTGTAGCAAATGTGTTATACCATTTCCATGCTGTGAATCTAGGCATGCAATGTGGATAATCCATATTGGTAAACACTTTCATTTTCAGGTCCAGCAATCACTTTTAATAGGTCTTTCATAAGTCGAGGAGTAGTCCCACATATCGTGCATGTAGAACCCGATAGAGTTTCTGTTAGGACCTGAGCCACCTTACCATCAATCATTGTTAGAAAAAGTTCGTGCTTCATATTTACTGCAACACCATCTTTGTTTATTAATGACGGGCGTAAAGATTCAATTTGTCTGGTAATTTCGTCTACAACTGCCTTAGTTTTTCAGAAATTTCTTTACAAAATTCAATAGAAATGGGTCTACAATAACGAACAGATGAAGGTTCTGGATTTTGCCAAATAATGGCCTTTGAGAGGTCATTATTTAATCTAATGGGAACTAATGAAGTGACGAACAGATTGGCATCTGAAATAGTTTCCGATTCTTCTGGCAGTTTCTGCTCGTATTGACTTTGGCCATATGAACCATCACATCCTCATTTACTGTAAAGGATTAAATTTCTGTTGTTCTTGGAAAACTGAATCAATTTTTAAAATTCTGGCAACTGTGTGGTCCAGTAAGTCTTGTATATTAATCACTTTAGTATAAGTATTTGTGACTTCGATTGTAGAAGATGATGGATAGCCAGTTTGTTTTATTTCTTGTATTCTGTAATATGGGGTAAACATTGTACCTACACTTGCTTTCGTGGGTTGAATTTCTTAGGTACATATATTGTGCTTTAGTTAGATCTAAATTAATTAAAACACTCAATACTTCTGTATCAGATAAAATCTGCATTTGGTTTGACTCTTTCACATAGCCAGAAAAAAAATTTTCTTTTCGCTTTCAGAGTTTCTTAGCTCTTGAACAAGATGAGCCTCTGAATACTCACCTAAGGCCCGTAGTCCTTACAAAAATGCGTTACAAATGTGCTCAAACCCATATTCTTCTAGGAACAAAGTGTTTTTCCTTTTCTTTGTTGATTCTGAGGAGTCTCCATAAGCAATTCACTAGAAGTTGATGGCAGTGAATGTGCTTCAGACTCCGGAAACTGTACTGAATATCCTGAATCCAGCCAGCTTGTATTATTCCGAATAAATTTGTTCTTTTTTCCGTGATGCTTGAGCCCAGCGCTTATTGAAAGAAGGCGGAATATGTCTTTGAATGTCACCAATTACAAAACACAAGTTGTTTTCAGAAACATTTAATGTTTGCTGTAGAATTATGGACAACGATTCCAAGGTTCTGCCACGCTCGATATAGGGAATGATGAAATCGCCCTTAGTACAGTTGAAAGTTGACATTTAATGGAAATAACCAATTTAAACAAGTGTCACTTAATATGAAATACACGGTGAAGTGTGCAATTTGAAGATATTTGCTTCCCCTTATATGCTGGTTTTTTAGATATGAAATACGTACTAATATCAATGTTATGCAAATTTACTCACGCAGAACGAGTGCAAAATAGATGATAAGCTATTGCTATCAAAATAATGTGGTTAATATTATTGTTTTGTAAACTGTCAGCAGTAACCGCAAAATATACCGAATTATCTACTCCGACCTCTATCACATTTTTTCCCATAACTTAACAAGGGCCGCAAACTTCCGCAGCTGATTTCTTAAAATTTTCATTAATGAATAGTTAGGCTATCAAATAACACATAAAGTTTCGGCTAGAGAGACGTGGGTAAATGTGAAAACTTTCGACGAAAAAAAAAGTGAAAAATAGGGTATATCAATTTTTAAGTACTTACTCAAAAATAAAAAGCATATTAAAAAAAGTTAATAGCTTATTAATAAGAACATAAAATATTCTTTTTAAAACTGTACAAAACCGCATGCATGTGCTAAATACTTTTTTCACAATATTTATTTGAATTATGTGTATGCAAACATTTGAATGAGCCATCCGCTACTTCAACTTACATCAACCTAAGAAAAAAAAATATTTATGCAGTTTTAGTACAAAAAAAAATTCTGATTAGGGTTATTTGGTTTGATTAGAGTATCGAATGCAATAAATATTTCATTCAAATTGTGATACTTTTAAAAACCATTTATGATGTGCTCTAGTTCTACCATTTTCCACAGTGCGTCGGCACAATTTTCGTAAAAATGTTCCTAAAGTTTTTGCTTCACTTATTATTATATAGATTCAATGATAATCATAAATTTAATATATTTTTAAGAAAAAATTAGACGAGAAATAAATGGAGAAAAGATTGAAAGAAATACTGATGAATTTAGGTACTTTGTATAATTAAGATATAAGTTGTAATTGTTATTTCACTATAAATCACAATTTCTTGATAAACCCTCTATCTCTATCTCGCTCAGGCGTCAGCCCCCACGTCGCCGTCGGCCGGCTCCCCCCACTCCAGCCCGGCGCCCGTGTCTCCGGCCGACGCCCCCCGCTCCCCGCTGCCGCTGGTGGCGCCCGACCTGCTGGCCATGCAGCTGCTGGACCAGCACTCGCAGCTGCAGGCGCTCATGAAACAGCGGCTGTTCCACCAGCACCAGATGCAGAAGCAGGTAAGGGCGCTATCTTCATCTCGCTCAGGCGTCAGCCTCCCGCTCCCCGCTGCCGCTGGCGGCACCCGACCTGCTGGCCATGCAGCTGCTGGACCAGCGCTAGCAGCTGCAGGCGCTCATGAAGCAGCAGCTGTTCCACCAGCACCAGATGCAGAAGCAGGTGAGGGCGTACAGGTTTTGTTACTATATTTTTATGTAGGCCCATAGAGGTGGGAGAAGGAGGGAGGGCTTGTATAAACTCTATGTGGATGTCTATGGGCGTCGGTGGCCATGAAACGATTTTCATGACCACCAACGCCCATAGTCCGACTGCTCGTTTATTTTTTTTTAAGGTACAAAGGGACAACCCTTATACCTTTGTTTTATTGGCGTTCTACGCTTTCTCGTAGCGCCACTACAAGTGTGTGCTACAAAATAAAGGTCATCGTTACATGACTTTTTTTAAAATATTAAATACATTTTTTTTAATTCCTAAGCACATGTCTTCGGAGGCAGCTAAGCGGCAGTTGGAGCAGTCGCGGCTCCAAGAGCAGATCAACCTCAACCTGCTGTCACAGCCGCATCTGCAGCCGCCGGACAGCTCGCCAGGTAATAACCATTGTGCAGGTGTCATTGTATGGCAGTAGCATACAGCTGGTCCTAATATAGAGAACTCCGGTCATATGATATGGTTATGCATTTCGTATGTGATGGATGTTGTGGGACCCAGATGACCTATTTTTTTTGGGATTCGTCAGTCTCTTAACAAGTTTGTTTCATTAAAAAAGAAGGAAAATACCATGATCTTTTCGTTACCATGATCTCCATGAGCAAAATGTGCAGCTGGGAATATACAGGAATTACGCAAAGATCTCTTCTCTGTCATTTGACCATTAAGAGGTGTTGAGCCACCACCACCAATGTTGAGGGTCGTGATCTTTAAGTAGCACATTCTTGTAGACAAGGTTTTAGGATTTATGTACTACTGTTTTTCGAGCTTATTCTTCCCGTAATATCGATAACTATAATGCTCTGAAAGATGCCTTCGTTAAGACTCATATCCGTCAAAGAAAAACCACTTGCATTGTTGTATTTTTCAAATTGGGGATGTGGTGATATGCCAATCAAAGTAGCGGGAATGCTCGACTGAGATGACGCTTTACAACCAACCAATAGGACGACCAGGCAAAATATAGCATCTATATTACCTGCGGTTCTTGCTTTAGGGTGCTTTTATAAAGAAGCAGGTTCCCAGCGCCGACAATTCCGGCGCCGATCGGCGCTGGTCCGAGCAGGTTGCACTCGTATAAAGAAGCAGGCAAATCGGCCTGTAGTGACCATCATGTCGTCGACTTCATCGGACGACGACTTATTTATTATGGAAAATAGTTATTTAAAATGTTTGTATAATATATTAGTATTTATTATATTAGTATTATATTAATATATTAGTATTCTAATTGTATAATATTAGTAGGATGTGAAAGTTTGTATGTTAATTAAAAGTGGAAATAGTATTAAAAAACGTATTATTTACAAATAGAACTAAATAGTAATTACGTAATAATATCAGTGTACTTAATATATTTTCTATAAAGTAAGTAATATTATTTAAAAAAAAAATGGGTATTTTTTCATGTTTTAAGTTTATTATTAATGGTGAAACACCTCAATCGTGCCGGCCCAAGTGCTGCTACATGCATGCATGCATCGTGGCACTGCCAAGAATATTAACATTTATTTGAAAAAACAATGTTTCATGAACACAAGTCTTATACGAGTATGACACGAGATACATTGTCCTGCATTTTCAAAATGCAATGGACACCCTACGTACCGGTAAATGCTTGAGCCGGCTCGAGTCGGCGCCGGTACGCGCCGAAAACCTGCTTCTTTATAAGTGAGCCCATAAGATAACATTGCAAAACGTGTCGGCGCTGGTCGGCGCTGGTCGGCGCTGGTCGGCGCCGACAATTTACCTGCTTCTTTATAAAAGCACCCTTATACAAGCAACTTTACTAGCTTTCGCCCGCAGCTTCTCAATTCTTCGGAATGTTTTTTTAATGTATGGTGATATGCTGGTGGTCCATTTTCCCGGTCACGATCTGATGATGTGATCAGGTCGAAATTGAAGTATGATTCAAATATTATACATATCTGAAAGAAAGAATGCCGGCTGACTGAGTTTTAAATGCTTCGCTGCGAATTATCTACTTCAAAAGACGATATCTCAAAAACTGTTCATAATATAGTGTAAAGGACAATGTGAATCTGCATTAAATGGCTAAGTTAATTGACATATTCATTTGGATAAGAATTAATACTGAACTAAAGAAAATGGCTTTGAATATAACGTAATGTTTTTTTAATTAAAAAATTGAACATAAAATGGGTTATTTTAAGTCAACTGTAAAAGATAGAGATATGCTATGATAGACGTTTTCGTAGCACTTTTATAGATTTTGAATTCGATAGTACAGTAGTAGCTAAATGTTTGCTAGTTTACGCGTCGTTTGCGTGGAAAGTTGGCGAGACTATTTGCGACCTCTTCTATATTTAACGCCGTATTTCCGCTAAGTTACATAAAAGCATAGTAAAATCCGTTCAGTAGTTTTCGAGCTTATCGCGTTCAGATAAACAAAAAGACGCGGTCGGGGACTTCCATTTATAATATGTATAGATTATGTGTGATGTATTTGTGCGGTTCTTGCTCATCGGTGTACTTGGTGCAGGGTCGCTGCAGCAGCAGCTGGGCGCGCAGCAGCAGCAGCTGGTGCAGCAGTTGCAGGCGGTGCAGCGCCAGTACCTCATGCACGGACCGCTCTCGGTGCCGCCCAACGCTCCTCCAGGTTACTTGCAAATTCACTTTAATTTCATCAGCTGCGTCCCTCGATATTTCCGGAACGACACGACCTAGGAAACTTTATAGAGAGATATCTTCTCTCAAAGGTCAGAAGGTAGATATATGGTGTTGTGGATGTCTGTGGGCGTTGGTGATCACTTTACATCAGGTGGCCCAACTGTTCGTTGGCCTCTTCCCTACTTAATATTATAAATGCGAATGTAAGTTTGTTTGTTACCCTTTCACGCGAAAACTGCTCAACCGATCATCATGAAATTTTGTACACATGTTCTTGGAGGTATTAGAAGTAACATAGGATAGCTTTTATCCCGAAAAAATGTTCCTGAGGGATGCCATGGAATGATTTTCCACGATATCGAAATTTACGCGGGCGAAGCCGCGGGGCGCAGCTAGTATGCTATAAAAAAAGAAAATATATACTGAAAATATAATATGACAGAGAAAAACAGTGTCTGTTGAATCCTAAGAACATTTGAAATGTTGGATATTGTATGAAAATTTCTTTAGTGGTATTAGGGAAGGAATATATATTAAGAGTTCTCGTCAACAACATGCTACATAGCATACGAAAGTAGGTTAACGCTTTTTCTTAGCCTTTTCTATGCTTCTAAATTCTGTTTGGGAATTGTTATTTGGGAGTTTGAAGTTTTCACTTCTAGCCCCTTATGACTGCCTGTTTTTTTGATAACTTTCACTCATAACTCAACATTTTATAATTAGTAAGAGGATGAGGTTACGCTGCATAAAGTGACAGTTATGCTGTCGCGTTTCGTGCGGTGTATAAGTAGCGGGTGGCCCATGAAAGTGGGAGGAAGAAGGAACCCATCTGTATAGCCTCTATGCGGATGTCTATGAGCTGTCGGTAGTCATGAAAATGGCTCTGACTGCTCGTTTGCCCCCCTATACCATAAAAAAAATAACTCAACTTATTTAGATGACAAATCGCATATATCTAGACTAGAATCTGAAATAACGTAGTTTTTATCCCAAAAAAGTAAGTAATAAGCCTAATTAAGCAGAGAAGGACTTATGTACAGGACTTACACTTGCATAAATGTTTAGAGTAATTAAATAAACCTAAGTTAAATATTATCTATATCTTATTTATTCTTTTCATTTAAGGGTTGATGCTATGGGGTAGCGAAATTGAAGAGCATCCCTTGTTCGGTCGAGGGGTTTGCAAGTGGCCGGGCTGTGATGCCCTGGCCGAGGACTTCCAAGCATTCCTCAAGTAAGTGGAACCTTCTAAACAGGTAATACTGCATCTTTGACGAGGTACAATTGTAGATATCTGGTAGATGACCTCGTTGAGAATTCTATCTGCCAAAGAATTGCAGCTAAATCTAGCAAGATAACAGAGTGTGAAAGAGAAACTGTAGTGACGCTAGGTTCTACCAAATCAGTCAAACGTAGCTTGTTCATCAGGCTTCTAGCAAAGGACCTATGTAAACAAAAATCATGAAGAAGTTCTCCCTCAGGTCTGTTAATGATCATATTGTTGTCACGACACCTAGAAAAGTCCTTTATACCATAAATCGAGTAAGAGTGCCACACTGCATGCTTGCACGCAGCTACTTTGGGCCGACACGACCGGGGAGGTACCTCTCGCTTACACGAGGCGGGTGTGAAGTGACAGCTGTGCTGTCGTGTTTCGTGCGGTGTGTAAGTAGCGGTGGCCCATAGAGGTGGTAGGAGAAAGGAGGGCAGCGCATCTGTGTAGCTTCTATGCGAATGTTTATAGACGTCGGCAGTCCTGAAAATGCCTCCGGCTGCTCTTTGCCCCCCTATACCATAAAAAACCATAAATCTAAGCAGTCCCCGGTCTACATGTTCACATATTGTCCAGGCACCTGGAAGGCGCGCACACGCTGGACGACAGGTCGGCGGCGCAGGCGCGCGTGCAGATGCAAGTAGTGGCGCAGTTGGAGCTGCAGCTGCGGCGCGAGCGCGACCGCCTCGCCGCCATGATGAGGCACCTGCACGCCGCGCGCGACCACCACCACAAACATCCGCACGGTACTACATACGCACGCACACGCAACACGCAACACGCACTCGCATACGTATACGCATACGCACTTACAAGATGGTGATGGATCTGATGATTTAAGGTGCCCAGCCACATGAAATATTTCAGTTCCATTTATTAGCTCCTATGCTCTATAGTCTATAGGGATCGTGCCAAAAAGATGGACGCAGCACTATCGCTGAATGTGGGGTGTTCCTATGTTACTTATTATAGACACTAAATACTTACAACAAAAGTGATAATTGACAATGACATTTATTATTGAAATTAAATTATGTTTGTAATAAACGAGAAACGAAAATATGCAAGTCCATAGTTCAACCACTAGTTTGCATGAAACTTGTTACCAATTAGATATAGAAATAGCTCAAAAAACTTTTCATAAATAAGTTCTAAAGTGCGAGAAACAACATTTTATGAAATACATATATTTTATATAAGCTGTGGTCAGGAAGTGGGAAAGGTTAGCCGAAGATCGAGGCCAGTGGCGTGCTATGGGAGATACCCATGTCCAACAGTGGACTGCAATAGGCTGATGATGATGATGATATATTTTTCAAGAATTTTTTTTCCTTCGCTATCAGTGGTAGAAATAATATTTAATACAAATTACATCTTTAAAGGTACAGCCAGCGAGAGCGCTTCCCCAGGTCCGGTGCGGCGCCGTGTTTCCGATAAGTCCGGAGTCGCCATTGCTGGTGGTAAGAAAACCTCATAATTATAATATACCAACTAAAAACTCATAAAATCTGCATATAGAGATAAAAAAATAATCACGATGAATGCTAAGTGTCCAAAATCAATATATGGTGAAATAACATTAGTTTTCACAAATTAAAGTTTACTTTAAAAGAGTATATTTTCCTAAGGTCTTCCGTATATGCTCGAAAGAGCCGGATTGGACGTCCAACAAGGTAAGGATTGTAGAGTATGGAATAGAAGATACGACTACCGTCATTCTGCCTTGCATATTTTTGTTTGTCAGGTTTGTCTAGCTCTGTCAAAACCTAGATGCGGGACAGAAGAGCCACTCAGTTCGGACATTTAGTCGACATGTTCACGCATTGCTGAGGCAATAAAATTATTATATTTAATCATATTTGATTAAAATTCGTCCTGTAGTTTAGAATACTAGCACCGACAACATAGTACCGCTAGATTTTTATTCACATAGGTAACTGACGACAAAATCACTGCAGTTTTGTTCTCCAAAATAATGATTTCCATCAAGTGTTAATGGTGGTTAGGTGGAATAGTTACGTATAAAATAAAAAAATATGATTATTTGAATTGACGCATATTAATCAAGTATCGAAGTTTGCATATAAGATACATGAAGAATGAACAATAAAAGAAAAATGGCTTCGTGAAAAACAAATCAAATAGAGATCGTATAAAACATTATATAGAGACACATCCTTATAATGGGCGGTGGGGTCTTAATATCCATGTTCTTATAAAAATGATATTTTTCAGAGATACAGCGCAATCGCGAGTTCTACAAGAGTGCTGATGTGCGACCGCCATTCACTTACGCGTCTCTCATCCGACAAGTGAGTATTTCTTAATTATTTATTAATTTTAATATTTGCTCCATTCTAAGAGTAACCTATACCTGAATACAGTTTTTGGTTCGGATTTTATATACATCAAACAAAATGATATATCGTAGTTTAAGAAATTGTTTTTTGGATTTTTACCAAAAAACGTCCTATCTTCGCAATGTAACATAATCATAATGTAAATAACGTGATTTTTTTCTGCGACGTAATGTAAATTTAGTGGAAAGCTTCTAATAAATCGTATAACCACTCGTTTGTCATCTTCCAGGCCATCATTGAATCTCCTGACAAGCAGCTGACGTTGAACGAAATATACAACTGGTTCCAAACCACGTTCTGCTACTTCAGACGAAACGCTGCCACTTGGAAGGTATTACACATTTAAATAATCTCCTATTACACAAACTGATATTAAAATAATCAAGTCAATGTTATAATATTAATCATTACACTTTATATCTAGCGGTTATTGTTATTATGAAATAATAATGGATTAAAGGTAATACCAACAAATGTTAGCTTCTTATATTTTATTTCTTTTTATTTAAATATTTTTTACATGCGGGTAGTGTCAATGTTACCCCATAGTATTAGATGTTTAGGGTTAAGAATGTATAAGATATAGGGCATATAACAAGTAGATGAGTACAAACAGAATGCGGTGCGCCACAACCTGTCGCTGCACAAGTGCTTCATGCGCGTTGAGAATGTGAAGGGGGCCGTGTGGACCGTGGACGAGGTGGAGTTCTACAAGCGCCGGCCGCAGCGCGCCGCGCACGCGCCGCCGCCACTAGCCGGGTACGGCCCGCTGCAATCCAGGCCGCTTCTAAAATATACAATGTTTTTAATAATAGATATGCATACATACAACACTAATACTCCACTCTATACAAGTTCTTCTACTCATCAAAATAATATTCAATATATCACCATACAATGTTTTTAATAATAGATATGCAAACACACTATAACACTACTGCAATCTTTACATAATATTACTATTCATAAAAATCGATATGACAATAATGCAAAACTACATTTAACAAGCAATAAATACTAAACACATACGACTCTCCATACAAATTAGTTTTACTCATCAATGCTACTCAATATAACATATTACAAATTTCTATTCACTCTAATCAATATGCCAAAACTACGTACAAGCAATACTAAGCACACCATTCAATACGACACAAAATACATAAAATAACACTAAGCACAAAATAACACACACAATTCCTTAACAATAAACCAATAAATACAACACTACTTGACTTAACAAAGCAAAAATCTATTTTATGAAAGCTGTAATTTTATTCGACATCATTCATTTAAGTATAAAATACTGGCATTTCACGTGACAAAAACTGTTCGCATCACTATTCAAAATTATAATTTAAGAAATTATACTTCAGAAATTAATAAGCATTTTACGCGATACGCCATGACTCCTACATAAAAATCTCACTCTACGTTTGGTTCAATACAAGATATACTTCAAAATATGAGCATTATACACGAGCACACTGAATTTATAATTTCATTCTATACTTTTTCATTACGAGTATTTACATGGCTCACTTTGACTCTATCATGATATACAATCTATGCTTCAAGATATAAACACTTAACATGAAAACACTTAAACTCTTATTTAGCACATTTTATAACTCATAAAAAGGCATTTCACATAAAACACATTCACCCTAAAATTTGGCATAATATAACAAAGTAAACTGTAATTCGATACAATTAGTACTGGTCAATTACTTTAAATATCTGTATTGTGATTTTGTTACGACCTGCCATAGCTGGTTGACTTCGTTACAAGATATTCCTTTGTAATAATACATAATATTTATATTTACTGCTAAATTATTAATTAAGATATTATTTAATTGGCAAACTTAACATTATTATCTTTTCTAAAATATCATCAAGAATCAAGAATTAGTTAAGAATTAGTATGATTGTATGATATTTTATACTAACACAATATAATTCTGTTACTTTTTTCTGCGTTAAATAAATTCACTTAAGCTTTACTAGTACACAAAATATAACTAAAGTTTAAACTTTGAATATGACTTTTGTATAGCTATTGCGGTTTTATAAGTTTATATTACCTACCTATCAAAATACAAATATTACTTTACATATCTACACCAAACTATTACTCTAAGACACGTAACAAAACTACACTGAACAGATTAATCTTTTTCCTAATAATTTTCTCTCTAATTTTGTTAAGTATTAACTCTTATTGTATAAACCAACATTTTTGCCTTTCAGATATGAATTTATAATTATTTGTGTAGTTAATTATAATGGATTGTGAGTGGTGTTGCAACCGATGATCATTTTGTATATTCAATAACTCTCAGTTGTAGCATTACCAACTATGAGGTCTTGTATTTTATCGTATTTAGGTATCGTTATTTGTGTGTGTTCGTGGATTTTAACGCAACGGTGAATAACACTTTCTCGCTTGCCTATTAACCTGGCTCCTTTCATTTTCTCCTCTCCCAGGGTTATCACAATGAGTCATTCCTGCATGCCATCATCTATTTCTCCACGACGATCTTGATGTGCTCTTATCATTTTTATTATATATCTATTGCAATAACAGTAAATGGTGGCACATTTAAAAGCGATACGAGCACATCACTTCATAACTGTAAAAATATCAATGGAAACTTAGGGAGTATTCGATTTTTGAATTTTGCTAAAAAGAGATGAATTATAGAATGCAATCCGGACGAACCTGTCTCTCCACAAATGTTTCGTGCGCTACGAAGATGACTTCGGTTCATTCTGGATGGTGGACGATGCTGAATTCGTGAAAAGACGACATCTGAGTCGAGGGAGGCCCAGAAAGTATGAACCAACGGCTGGACCCAACGCAGCTCCCCAACAGTAAGGGCGCAGCCGCATCTTCAAGCGACCGTCCAACGAATCAAACTCAGTACATTTTTTTGATAATTCAGCATTTGAGTAAATCAACCATTACAATGGTTAGATATCATAAAATATAAAGAAACATTGCAATGCTGAATAACCAACAAGAAGTAATATTGTAATATGTTTGTAATGTTAATAAGAAATTATTATGTTAAATTTCGCTGTAATCGTTGGGCGATCGCGTCCAAAAAGCGTTTTTGTATGTTTACTTAGAAGTGACTAAGAGTTATCAAGAATGTGATAATTTTTAGTTTCACATTAGATCGATGTGATCATTGCGTAAAGTGTATCACTCAGTGTAAAATTAGCTTAATCCAAAATGTTATGTTTTTGGTTTATAGAACCTCATGATCATTATAATAATAAAAAATGTCTGTGTTTATTTTTAAAATAAATTAAAAATTTAAAACAATATCATCCAAAAAAATAAACACATGATATTTCTTAGAAAATTATTATTGCGAAGTCATATTTTGTTTTTTGCAATTGTATTTAACATCGTGTTTTAATAACTAATTAAAAGCTTAAACATGATATATGTTGCTACTATGTTATTGATATTTATTTTTTAATTTATATTTGATAAAATCCTTAACGTAACTCAATCGAATACGATTTGTTTTGTTGAATACAAATTATTACGAATTGCATGAGACTGCACTTTGAATTGTTAAGAAGGATCGTCGTTGGATATCCAAGTAAGAATATTATTTTTTTTTGGATTTCCCATCTCTACTACTCGCATGATTCCTTTTACAATCTAATATTTTCAGGTAAGTGTGTTTGCCTGAAGCTTTGCATTTGCATTTTTCGTCGCATGCTAGACTCTTAGAACTTTATTTAACATTTCAAGCTTGCTTTTTAATCTTTTTTATTCTATTTATCTTTTTAACTTTATACATACACACATATCACCACAACTCACAACAATATATACTTACACAAAATAATTGGACTTATTTCTAAATTATACACTTAACCATTAATACACCGACAATATCAACATCATAAATGTTTTAGAAGAGGTTTGAGATGGCAGAGAGGGTATGATATTCATATCGTTTTTATTTTGTTTTAAGTAGTAAAATATAATTTATTATCAAAAGCAAATAAACTTTCGATCAAACTTAATTCACTGTATTTTTTATAGCAATTTGTTATATCTACTTTTGTTTCCACAGATTTATGGGAGCCCAAAGTCCTCCAATGATGACAAGTCCTCACGGTTATAGTGAAGCATTAAAGAGGAATTTACAGGTATAGTACACGAAACAAAAGAAATTGCGATTTTTTTATTATTAATTATTATTATAATTCATGGCAGTAAATCATTAGTGGTTTCATTCAATATGAAGAAATATAAATTAATGTAAATTATTTAGTTGTGTGTAAAATCCAAACATCATTATCTAAACTGAAGACACAAAACGTAAAAATACCTGTATTCGCTAAATAAACGCCACAGTACCAGTGATTAAACTCTAGAGTTGGCAGAGTCATTTATTCCTTTCTAGGTCTTCGTATAAGACGATAATAGAATCCCAGAAAAATAAAATCTCACAATTAATAAGTTAAAATTGACATGTCAAGAAGCGTTTGTGTGGTGATGGTAAAATTATAAATGTAAAATTACACTATAAGAGAATTTATCGATGCTACGACACTTTGGGAATAAGTTCTCTTTCCAGGTTGTTTCTGTGTAATACATCTAAATAATACCATCTAATATACTTATTATTTCTTTTATCATTCCAGGGCATGATGGAAGATTGCAATCTTTCTTACATTTCTGGCGATGATCATATGATGCAAACTGATGATTACCCATCGTCACATGAAGAATACAGGTATTGTTTATTTTAATGCTTTTTTTCGGTGGGGGATTCTTTGAAGTCCGTAAATGTAAATAATAAATATTTTTACATTAATTTTACAGCCGTCCACCAATCATGAACGGTTATGGCAGCAGCAGCTCCTCTCATGATGTCAAAGCCGAGGATCTTAGCGGCAATGATGTACAAGATATCAAACCAAACTTGTACAATCTCAAGAATGAAATGCAGGCTTCTGACTATTCTAACAAAGGTTCGTTCAAATATATTATTACGCTAATCATGATTTTGACTTTTGGTTTGCATATATCTAAGGACAAATATTTTGAAGTAATATTTTACTTTACAGGAGATTATCAAAACTCCAATAAAGAGTCATCTAGCCATCGCTCCAGTGAACCCAGTCTATACAATGACTACAATCGCGACGACCGATATCGTGCATCCATGTCCCACATTAAGGATGAGGCTGAAAATCTTTCGCTGAATGAGCAGAGATCTGATAAATAAATTCATTCGGCAGAATCGTTCTAGAAAACAGAGGCTGAAAAATACACTCCTATTAATTCCTTGGAATCGTGAAAGGGAAAAGATAATTGTTACAGATAAAGGATTTAAAATTTTAGCATTGCAAATTTAGCATGATGGCTATTAACATTGCTAATTTTAGAATGCTAAAAAGTGAGAGACAATGTAGACCTATTCCAGTCTATTAACAAAGTGACTACTAGTAAAGTGTATATGAAGTGATTTGCGATAACGAATTTCTTTGCGTAATCTGTAGAGTCTAGATTTAGGTCTAATATCACAGTATATAATACGATTAATATTTACGGGTTTAGCTCTACTTCATGTTATTAGGACGTTTATGTGTTCACTGTTGAACTTTTTGTATGCGATTTTAGGTAACCAAATATTTTTTCGTTCATTTTTGCCCGGTTTTATCGGGAGTTTTTCAAGTATTATAGGTTAATTTTGTTTTATTTTTTTATAAGAACATATTTTTAGATTTGTAAGTGTTAGAATTAGAGTGAAAGATCAGCATAAACCTTAAAAGGTCCATATCAATATTTAAAAATATATAAACAATACATGTAATTGAATAAGAACAATAAGTAGATATATCAAGTAAGAATCCATATGGTACATAATTTAATACGCCTAGCGTTTTAGTTGGAGTATTTTTCCCGTCTACTTATTAACCTTTGATGGTAGTGATCTCAATATTATTTTCATCCAAATTAATTTGGCGCGTATTTTAATCAACCCCTCGTAATGTATAAATTAATGAAAAATACGCCGAACTTCCAAGGCTAACTGAAGTTAGCTGATTTATTACTCAGTGATTGTTGACAGATCTTAATAAAGTTAGCGACGACTTGGCTTCAGATTTGACGTTTCTCATACACGTCGTTTGAATTAAAATATTTTTACTTTTGTTCAAACATTGTAACACAATTTTATAAACATATATATTTTATTTTTCTTTTAAAATAAATTATTTAAAAATTTAATGTCTATGCCAAACATCTATCCGATAAATCAGAAATGAGACTTATAAATAGAAATAAAATTTTACTAGACTATGTGCATCTGATGTGAACTTTTCCGGTAGCTTAACTATATCAATCTTAGGATTAGACGAGCAAATTATTTTGATGGCTTATTAATTGTTAGAAAGGCGTTATTTATCAAGGAATATACCTACAGTGATATCAAACATAATTTGTAATATCCTCTAAATTCCATATGAGGGTATTCGCGCATTCAGAGCAGAGATAAGTGTCTACTGTTCACCTAGTTCATTGACCTTTGTTCCAGCAATATTTAAAAAAATTGGAGGGTAGTTGTAAAATAATGCATTTTTGCTTTTAGGTTTTAAACCATTGATTTATAGGAATTGATTTATGATCTGAGAGATGTTTTATAGTAGTTTTAGCGTGCCATAGATCATGGTACTTTGTGATTCTGTGGAATTGTTTTTAGGATGTAAATATTCATGTTTATCATGCGATGTAAATTGTTTAAGAAATTTAAATTTTAGCCTCCTAAGCGTTTACGTATAAATATTGCATATTAAATCGTTCATGTTGTAGAAAATTTAGAATTAAATAATATCGTAGTAGTTAAATTTTCACTGTATTTCCATATTGTATGTACTTCGACGATTTTGGTATATTATATTTTAATGTGTTTATTTGAAGTTAATTGTTTTCAATGGCACAGTCAGTGGCGAGAGTGTTTTATTAATAAATCATTTATAAAAAATAACATAAAAATGTAGAACAGTATACAAATTCCTTTAAAACTCTAAAGTCAAATCTGTAATATAAAGACGAGACCGAGACTTGTCTGGAGCTAAATGGTTTTGTTAATGTGTCTCTTAATTTGAAACTGACTCATTTTCTTGTAACATTTGTCAGATTTGAAAAAAGCATGTGCAATTTGATTTAAAAATAAAATGCATTCGTCACTAATGAACATACCAATTTATTCCATAACAAAGGGTGAAAATAATCATATCACAATAATTATGTATTTATACAAGTATAATATAGTACTAATCAAGTTTCAAATATGCATTTAACTTTTAGAATTACGCACTTTCAATACGAAAGTCTTACTGGGTAGGATAAGTGGACCCAGCGCCGATTGTGTTAGAGCACCGTAGAAGCACAAATGTCTATAGATTAAAAAGTATATTTTATTTAATTTATTTTTATGGAAGAAATCGTAATTGTTATAAACCACTAATGCTTTAAATTTGCTTGCAAAGGTATATTTTTACTATTGTAATTTTTGTTTTTTATACTTTTTATGTTTTTGATTCTACTCGTAAAGTATACGTTCGTTTAGAAAACTCTTTATTCATATTCCGAGCATCTTTCGTACTACATTTTTTTGTATTCCTATCCAGTTATAATTAAAAATTCAATTTGTGTAGCAATGGCCAAACAAAAACTTTATACCCAGTTTTTTATCTGTAAAAATCGAAACTTACGGCAAATTATTAAAAAGAAAACTTGTGGTTGACGTATAATTTCATCCATCCGAAAAAATATCTTTAATCTAAATTAAATAATATGAAAATTATTTATTTAAGAGTTAAAATTTTATCTCTCTATTATTATCAATCAATCGCTACCAAAACTTGTAAATCATCTCCTAGAAAGACTTGATTCGATTGAAAATGATACTGTATACAATAGCAAAATCAAACATAATCAATATTAACAAGACCTAGCCAAACTTTGACTACGTCAGCCATTTTTACAAAGACTAGCCAACAATAGCGCATATTCCGAAATAACGCCAATTGTATAAGCACAAAACACATCATGTCATAATAGAGTCGTAGTATGAATGATGCTTAATACATTTATGAAATGCGTTTTGATAGTCTGGCAAAGAGAGGCTTAATACAGAACAGAATAAATAGGCTTCATAGACGCTATATCTGGTACAGATGATGTAGTGTTTAGTAGTAGATGTGTCAGCTTGAGGGAAAACATAGTTGTCTATATGGCTTATTTATAACAAATACTTATACAATAATCTGAATATTTTGCAATGACATGTCATAAGAGGCTACATTGCCCATTTTTCTGAATAAAATGTATTTTTGAAACGATTAACCGTTAATATTAATATTTTCAAGTACCACAAGTAATGTATTATCAATCTATACAAATGCGATAATGAAATACTAATTCATTTTACTGATACGTTTATTCAGAAAAATATGCTAAGTCATGTCCTTATCCAGTAGAAGATTTGTGCATCTGAATTAATTATTTGACCGTTATTCAGTTGCTAATATAAAGAAACTAAAAAGCAAAGTGTATTTAAAAAAAATATTTGATTTATTTTTAATTGTACATGTATTTCGCCTTGAAGACAAAATACAATGTAAAATATGTTTGGTTTATGCCAACACCATCTTATTATATCATTATATATTTGATTACAAATATAAAAAACAAATTGAATCTTAAGGTCCATGTTTTCAATAAAAAAATAAAAATTGCCCTCTTTGACAAATTTCGAAAACCTGTTTCAAAATTCTGTAGAATGTTTTTCAGCTATTTCGTTGGCACCGAACATTAAAATGATTGTAATATAGGCGTCGGCACGTATATGTAATGGGCTATAGAATTTTCGCCTGAGAGATGTACCGCAGGCAGTAATCACTTATCGATTGTAAATTATACTTAATTAGTGTTGTAATAAATCATTACAAGTATATTTTTGGATTTTATTCTTTGCAAGCGAACCAGTGTATGAAAAAGTGTGTGCTTTAGACCACAAAACTGAAGTAAAACTTAATTGCTGATTTTCGTTACCGTAGTTACATAACATGCCATATATATATAGAGGTTCTATCATATTCTACAAGTTAATAAGTCATTAAAAGAATCATAATCAATTATGCGGATGTTTGTGAGCGTCGGTAGCCATCAAGAGGCTCCGTTCGCTTGTTTTTTTATAGCATAAGTGGGCAAATGAGCAATAGAATACATTTTCATGACAACCCACGCCCATAGACACGCATAGAGGCTTCCTCCTCCGTCTATAGGCCACCGGCTACTACCATTGCAACTGAAACTAATGTTATAAATGCGTAAGTTTGTATGTTTGTTTGTTTGTTACTCCTTCACGAAAAAACTGCTGCACCGATTTTCATGAAATTTGTCACACGCATAGAGGGTAACTTGGATTGACACTTTTTGGTTTTTATCCCGAGAAAATATTCCTATGGGATGCCAAGGGATGATTTTCTGTTCTCAAAGGGATCGAAATTTACGCGGGTGAAACCAACATGTAACATGAATGGGTTAATAAATACTTAAAAGTGCCAGCCTTAGCGAAAAGAAAAAATAATTTTCTCTTGTTAGAACTGTCTTGTGAATAGGGCATTATTATTAAAAAATAATAGCGTTCTGCACTTCTCTTACACGTAAACTATAATGTGCCAAATGTCATACTCCTCCGTCCGCGCAATTTTCGTAAAAATGTTCCTAAAGTTTTTGCTTCAGGTATTTATGTATATAAAAAAATATATCTTTATTTTTTTTTGTGACGCAGGTAAAATGCATTTACCTATGCACCTTTCAACCAGCCCTGGGTGAGCCGGAAGGGTGTGTCGGACTCGGCACAAGAAGCGTGCCCCTACCGACTAAAAAACCTGCGAAAGCCCTCAGCCGCTGTGGCGAGGGGTATCCTGGATCTATCAGCAACAGGATACCCCAGCGTCTGGCCGGTTCCCTTTGAAGGACCGGTCTTCA
>LUGF01051776.1:71544-91056 GCA_001625245.1 Calycopis cecrops | reverse complement strand
TTCAGGACACTGTGTATAAAATTTATAAACATAATTTATAAACACAAAAATAATTTATAAATTTATAAAACAATTTATAAGCCAATTCCAAAATTAGGGTAACACAGTAATTATATAATTGGTTTCTGTAATCTGTATGTCACGCAAGCCCTTTTAGTACAATTCGGAATATTCGAACACTTGGAAGATATTATGACAGCCATGCTTGAGTCTACCCAATTTCATTCCAACTTTCAAGCCCCATGAAACTTGACATTGTAACTGTCAAATTATGTCAGTTTTGGTAAGTTGTTACTTAGTGAGTCAGTCACTTATAATTTTTGGCATAATGTAAATAGTAGTGCATTTGTATCTTAGCCTTACAGTTAAAATGATTTTGCTTTTCTCAAGATAAAAATAATAATGTTATGAATGAATATGCATGAAAGAATAACAAAAATAATAAAAATTTGAATTTCAGCCTGAAAGTCAAAACAGCAAATGTACTAATTTGCTGTTTTGACTAATAATATGCAAAACTTGCAGGAACTGAACTAGAACTTTCCAAGTAGCCAAGCGCACGCAGTCACTTGTCCATCATTACACGCTATGATTTATAGATTTCATTTTTTGAAGACGCATAATGGCCCATGGAGGGGGAGGAGGCAGGACGGGAACGCATCTGTAAAGTCTCTATGCGGATGTCTATGGGCGTCGGTAGTCATGAAAATAGCTCCGAATGTTCGTATGCCCACCTATATTAAAAATCATAATCAACAAATTATTATAATTATTTTTGTTATCTCTACTATAGTGAATGCAAGAACAAACTTACAATCAAATTTATAACATTAGTAGGGATTATATGATATTTCAACTAATATTTTAAATTCGAATGTATGTTTGTTACTAGTGATTGTAATAGTGACAAACGTACATTCAATATAACATTAGTTGTAAAGATATAGACGGGGTCGGGTGCTCGCGACCGTTAAATCATGTCGGAGTGCTAGTCACACGTGTGTTGCAAGTGCTCCAGCGGCGATAAAATAATATCGCTACATGCAGCGGCGCATCTCACATAACACAGATTATGACACACTTTATATATCATAACGGGAATTGCAGAAGTTTTATAGTATTAATCATGTTCATCAACCTACATTTATTTTATTTTATTTTATTTTATTAAGGAAAACAAACAGTTTGCATTACAATTTAGAACAAAACTTAACAACTAACAACCAATTATATGTTTCCGCAATTATATATCTAATAAACATAATGTTCAGAGTGATGAGTTGAATAAATCACTTATGGTTTGAAATTGTACAATAATAATTTAAAACAACAATCTAAAGGATGAAAAAAAACATAAAGCTGCGTATCGACTATGCGCTCCTGGCGCGCGTGCCATGAACACCCGCGCCAAGAGTGCGTTCCGCCGAACGCGCTCCAAATATTCGATTTGCATCAACTAAGCGCGCAAGGCGCGCGTGGCAACTGTTCCAGTGTTCGGTTCGTTAATTTACGGCACCTTTGATTATCCATAATGGGAGCGCAACAAACACAAAAAAATACAAAACATCCGTCTCAATTGGCGCGCGCGCCACGATTGATGCGTGGTAAAAAACCGACACCCGACGGAACGGACCGTTCCGCGTTCGGGCGCTCCAACGAACACAATGGCGCGCGTTCCAAAATGGTAACTATTTCGCGCTCTTGGAGCGCGCGCCAATGTTCGCGCTCTTGGAGCGCATAGTGGATACGCAGCTTTAAGGGCACACGTATATCATTATATCTTTACATATAATAAAACAGTAAGATTATAAAAAAAACATCGGGCCACATCTGGGAATCGACCTTTCTCTGTGAACGTCAAGAATGCCGATCTGATGCTACCGGCTACAGTTCAACCCCTTTCAAAACCGGGCATGAGAAGCTGGCGAGATCGTTACAAAAATCACACAATTAAAAATTCTAATTCGATTTAAGTCTTTTTGGTATTTAAAAATAAATATAATTTTTTTAAATTTAAATCATATGACATGTTATGTCATTGTAACTACGGTAATGAAAATCAACAATTAAGTTTTACTTCAGTTTGTGGTCTAAAGCACACACTTTTTTTGAGGTTACTCAATTGAAGGACCGCGGTAGGATAAAAATCCGAAGCGGTTTTGTTGTCTGTTTTAAATTGTCTTTTGGTTGACGCTGTACAGTAGTAGCTTACTTCAAAAACATGTTCCGTCTTCGTAAAGTAAACTTTGGTTTGTTGTCTAAGCTGATGACAGACCTACAGTTTTTTTTAGCAACGCAAAACTATAAAAATGCCGTCTAATCGTTGCCACACACTTCAATCACTTCATCAACTCGGAAAGGGATCGTAAACGCCTCGCCTATAAAAGCGAATACGATAGGATGACATTACGTTTCCCATTAGTGTGCGTTGCAATTTGAAGTTTCATACAAAGAATACTGACCGGCTCGAGGTGATACGGTTACGATCCCTTGCCGCTCGCGGAATGTCCGCGCTATATAACCACTGACATTAAAGAATACAGAGCCTTATCAATAGCTATACCAGTGATAGAGTAGAACTTTGACGTCCTGATAGAGTTTTCCCTATTAAAACTCACTTCGCTGGCTCAGCGACCCACAGAGAGTACTAGCTACACAAGACAACAAGCCATATGTCCCAGGCTGTTTCTTATCATCTGGCTGAAAGGAATAAGTTTTTGCATTACTTCATCATTCCATCGGGAAAAAAAGGACGCTTCTATAATCTATTTTGTTCGACTCTTATGCTTCCTTGATTGCCGATTGTTGATGTTCGAGATAAAGCAGTTGATCCGAGTTTTGTCGATGATATTTGGAACAAAACTTTGAATTTTTAGGAACACATTGTGTAGTGACCTTGACATTACTTTAAAAAATATAACAGTCGTCATCTACGACCAGCGACTACGAGATACAAGAGTAAGGGTTTGACCACCAACTGAAGCTACAATTATTATAGTTTTACATGTTTTGTCATTCTGTAACTCTGTCTGTGTGTTTCTGTACACGTTTCACCCTGGTTTCGCCTTAATGACATGCACAGCTCCGTAAAACCAAAGCTTAACCAGGACAGACACGAATTAATGTTATTTTACGGCGGGTGAGGAAGCACATGATACCACAGTAAAGTGGCAGGTAGACGACATGATACCACAGTAAAGAGGCAGGTTACGATGCGAGCAGTATACAGAGTTTCGATAGACCATTGGAAAGGAGGAGGGAAATTGCGGCATATCTGGACAAAGATTTTACGGATGTCTATGTCAATATCAACACAAAACAAGGCGCTGATTGCTTGCTATATAAAACTAACTTTTCCCCGTCCTTCAGTAAATTCCAATGAACATTACCTACATTCAAATAGAACTGCAATTATAAAATTCCAGTATTTCACAATAATTTTTTGATCATAAAAAATATTTTTAATAATATAATAATAAAATGTATTCCATGTCATTTCTTATACCTCTTGGAATATATGTACAATGTTTCATGATGATCGGTTGTGTAGTTTTGGCGTGAAGGCGTAACAAACATACTCACATTTACATTTATTATATTAGTAGGATGTGTAACAAAATATTGGATTTTACTTCATACTACACTGCGTCTCAATGACTAATAAAAGGATTAATCAGATGTTGCTGAAAATAATTTTGGCTGCTAATTTAGTTGTATGGTTGGCCTTGTCTTCAACAAATTTGCTAGTTAGTCGTCTTGGCAGTTAGTCAAGGCGCCATCCTTTTGCAATTTACTCTTTACAACAGATTTAGAATCTCAGACTTTGTGATAAAAAGTTTGATAGTTTACTAAGCGCCAGTTGATTGTTGTTTTAAGAGCCTGGTGTAAACGATTAGACTGGTAGCCAAAACAAAACTGTAGTACTTATTAGCGGATCCATTCCAAATAAAGGCCTACATTTTATTATAATGACATTTATTAATTGAAAATCTAAAGACTTCTGACGCACATTCGAAATATGGATTATAGACATTATTATTGTTTATTTGAAAGAGTTTTCGCAGCATCATCAGTTAAAATGGAGTAGATTTAATGTATTTCTTTAATGTAACTATGAAATATTTCTTTCACTTCACATTTTCGACGTCAGTTTCACTGTTTACTAGGTATTATGGAGTCAACAAGTAAGTAGCGTCTATTTAGTACCTTATAATGCTTTATATTAAATACCTAAATATTTTTAAAGATGAAAAAGAGAACCTATGCTAAAATTTGTATATTCGTCACTACTTTTAATAGGATAACTGGGATTTCATTTGGAAGCTGTGAGTTTTACAGGTTCCAAATAAAGCCTAAAGTCAAGATTTATTGTAAGAGTTAAAAAGATATTTATAAGAACTAAGTAAGGTGTGTAAGTAGCCGGTGGCCCATGGAGGGAGGACGAGGAAGGAGGGCAACGCATCTGTATAACATCTATGCGGATGTCTATGGGCGTGGGTAGTCATTAAAATGGCTCCTATTGCTCGTTTACCCCGCTATACTATAAAAACTATAATTATACGACTATTTTTTAATTTATATTTACACTGTTCTTGATAAAATTTCCACACACCGTGGATGTGAACAAACCCCGTTGCAGTACTTGTGCGTGCACTTTCATTTTAGTTCTTTTCTTGTTATTATAATTATCTGTAAGAAGATACATGTTTACGAATAACAAGCAATATCGTTTAGTAGATAGTTACTACCTATATTGATAATATCCTTTATTAACAGTTATTTTTTAAACAGAGAGTTATAATAGTATTAAAGTAGTACTAATAATATTACCTTCATTATCAAAAAACCCTGTATGAACCTAAAGTTTAAAGCAAAAGAAGGAATACTGTATAAATTTTGGAGCATTGTAACATACAACATTTAGTTATCAGGGTTTTTAGCTGTAGTTGTTATTTTATCAGTTTGAAGGGAGTGTATTGCAAAATGTAACTAAAAGATATATGCCAAAAACAATTTTTATATTTCATTTTATTAATATAAAAAAACCTTTTAAATTCATTGATTCATACAATCATAGCAAAAACTATACTATTACAGTTTCAGGACTATCTTATTTGATCAGAAATAAATGGAGGCAGCAGGAGCACACCCTAATGAGTTGGCGTCTTTAAGCTAAAGACCTGCTCACCCGAATAACAATATTAATTAATCATGTGTAATTATAAACTGATATGACACGTGGAAACAGATGCACGTCAATGTTTTAGTAGAGCGATAACGACAATGTAGCGACCACCGAGCCACGGGGTCACGGGTGTTGTGTCATCACAAACATCCACCGCAAGTGCGAGGTGACTTCACTAGGGTCTACACTCTAGATCATTCTCTCCCCAAGTGGGAGATATATTCCTCTAGGCCTCCAGACTCCTTGTGAGCGCAGGAGGCTTAGAGGAGGCGGTAAGGGGCCTAGAAAACGACATAAACGTTACACAGGTCTTTAAGTGAAGTTTAAGTGAAAATAACAGGGGGCTAAAAACAGCTAAGATACAACTGGTTTTTAAAAGTGGGCGTTGGACGAAATATGTTTGGGTGCCTGTGGTCCAGAGTCTAGACCATTCCTTCAGTTCTCGTCGCCCGATGAGCGCCCACAGCTTTAAAGTGAAGCTGTTTTGGGTTCCCCCACTGCCACAGTTTAAGTGGAAGGCGAAAAATAAAATCTTAACTTTCATCTACCTTTACGAGAAACTATACGAATTGATATCGTTTATATAGAGAAGCTATCTTATTATGAAAGTTACGGTTTGCTTTACCTGCGTAGGTTTCGTAGCAGTTATTGCAAGTAGCGCGGGCGGCGGGCGGCGGGCGGCGGGCGGCTAGTACAGGAGACCGTTAAGGGCAGGCTACGGTAAATAATGCCATCGGTTTGTAAACATTGTGTAAATATAATATACCATTGGAACATGGGGCTATAGTACTTTTTTTTTTTTTTTTTTTTATAAATATCTGTGGACTTTACACACCACGTTAGCCTAGCCCCGTGCTAAGTACCGTAAGGACTTGTGTTACGGGTACTAGACAATGGAATATATTTAATATGTTTTTTATAAATTTAAGAAATTTTATATATTTAAGATTTTTATTATAGAAATACATATACATAATACATATATAAACATCCATGACCTAGGCGGGATTCGAACCCGCGACCCCTGGCGCAACATGCTCCACTTATCCGAGCCCTGTACCACTGCGCCAGCCTGGCCGTCAAAACTAGTACTGCTAGACTTCATTACGAGATTGTAATATACTATGACGAATATAAAACAATTGAAGTTAATTTTTATACTACTGAAAACTTTCGAGCATAGCGTTAAATATAAGCTATGCAAATTTTGCTTTAAAGGTTGGGTTAGGGTTGGTTTGGTTGGGTTAAAACAGTTTGCATCATTATCATTAATCATCATCAATTCGTATTTATCTATCATTTTTGAATATTTTACTTCCTAAATATGTGAATGAATGAATATATTACTTATTTAATAATGATTTTATTTACGGTCCAATGGACATTTTTTACGGCATTAGATAGGCAAAACTTAAATCGTGTACCTACTACAGGAAATATTAGGATTTATTTAAAGACTTTTTAACACTCATTCAAACTGAATAAACAAAATTAATAAATTAACTACTTTATTACCACATTAAAAAGAACCAACAACATAATAACAGAGAAATCCCTCACATACATCCTCGCTACCTACCATTTAACGATGCCGGGAATATGTTTAGAACAAAAAAACTAAGTGACTTTTCTATTACTCATAAACGATAATAAAACCCATAGTTTCGAATAAAGCTCCCAATATTCATATTTCATTGCCATCGTAACAGAAACAGATAAAAAACATGTCAAACTGACATTAGGATGAAGACGTAATGATGTTAACAGTTCGAAAAAAGAGGGAAAAGAAGTTTATTTACCAAAGACGTTTTTGTGGACTATCACCGCATTTCACATATTTTTAAAGGGTTTCAGGTTAACAAAAAATCTGTTAAGTAAACACGTGTATGTCATGAATTGTATTGGATTATATTGCGTGTAGGAGTCTTATTTTCATGTGGTATGATTGTGAGACGAAAAAGGTTTTAATGTTATGTCACTCGAACATTTACGCCTGTGATAGTCGGGCCAATAAACAAGAAAGTAAAAGTTCAATACACTGATTACACGAAAACCTCTCTGTTCTTAAAGTACAGGGAGAAAATCGAACAAAAGCAGCCTTTTTGATCGCTACCAATACCCAGCAACTACGTACTTAGATTAGAAACTTGAAAAAAAAGATAAGAAGTGACGGTAGTCACCACTAAGGCTCATAATGATAGACCACCCACTGTACTTTAATAAGAGGTTCTAATACCTCTTCGAGAAATACGATAGGTATGTTGTCTACACCGTCAACTTCGACCATTCACAACCGTTGAGTTCCTACACTTTTGAACTGAAAGTTTTAAAAGAAAACAAAGTAACAGGTAGTGCCGCACTTCATGCTTGCATGCAGCGGAATTGGGCCGGCACGACCGGGGAGGTACCTCTCGCTTACTCGAGATCGACGTGAAGTGCTGTGTTGTAGCGTTTCGTGCGGTGTGTAAGTAGCCGGTGGTCTATGGAGGTGGGAGGAGAAAGGAGGGTAACGCATCTGTGTAGTTTCTATACGGATGTCTATAGGCGTCGGTAGTCATGAAAATGGCTCCGACTGCTCGTTTGGCCCCCTGAAGCATAAAAAAAAATTAAAAAATACATATTATGCAATATAGAACCTGTTTTTTGGCTAGTATATAATAACTTGCTGCACCACGCGGTTTTACCCACATAACCCGCGTACTCTACAGCAAGATGGTATATGGCCTAACCTGAAATACGTACTGTCTAACATTGAAATAATTTTTCAATACGGACCAATAATCCCAGAGACGCGCTAAGCGTTTAAACACAAAAACAAACTCTTCAACTTTATTACATTTGTAGGTAAAGATAACAATCTCGAGTAATTAAGACTAATTGATCGTCAGCGAATTTTCTTTTTTATTTTTTTAGTAATTTCGAAGCACATGACAGGTTTTGTTTTCATTTTGTTTCATGACAAGTCACTTTTCACCTATTTATATCTGGCGCCAAAGAGATGTAAATGAATTTTTAATGTTTAATAAGTCAAATAGTAATTAATATATTTGTGGGGTTGTCCATTTAGACAAACGCAACTTGGCTGATTTAGGTAGGAACAGGCAAACATCGCAAGGAATTTCACATAATCGAACAAAAATCTTGATTTAATTTCAAAATATGCCACCGATACTGGATTCGCGCTTTTCGACACTAAGGCAAATAACAGGATTTTTTAATATGTAATCCATCAGGTATTTTAGGTTAAGAACTTTCTCAGCATCTTCCCCTTATTAATTGCACGCCAATAGATGTCACTATCTTACTAGCACGCTATCTTTTTCTCAATTCTTAAACCACGAATTTTGTGTGACGAAACACAGATTATTTAGGCTCGGAAGTTTTACATGATTTTATGAACTGCAGCTGAAATGCGCAGATTTTTCTTCTTTTATCCTTTGACTGTTCTTTGATAGTCCAGGCAAATCGTTGAATATTTTGATTGATTTGATAGATTTTGATTTGTAGTCCGGAAGTAGGCACGTAAGTTTGATAATAATGATGTTATTATGCCTCCCTGATAAAATCGTCGAAGTAATTCAGAAGGAAAAATTTACAAATAAAATTTAAAATATTCAAAATTTTAGTAGATTTACGATATGCTTTTCATGCGATTTACTAGTTTTATAAAATCAACATACTTACACTTAAAGTGATAAATCTGAGAAATTTTGTGTAACGAAACACAGATTACTTAGGCTGGGAAGTTATGAAAACCCGCAACGCGTGCCCAGCCTTAGCAAAATTACTTATATTACAAGGGGATTCATAGAAGCGTAATTGACGCGGGACCTCGCCCAAGGCTTCGCATGAGAAGGGGACTCACGTAAAAGAAAAAAAATCGCGTACCAAGACGTAGTTTATCTATTAGCCATAGTTCATTTACTTTTTCAGTCATGCAATATTTATTGCACTATTTTTCTTCACCTGAGATAAAATGACAATAACTAATGCAAATAAAGGCAAAAATTGAAAAACCATTTTAACAATATCGAGGAATAGAAACTAGACCATTAGGTCTTCGAACCTAGGATCGTAAATCTCTAAAGAATGTCCTGAAAAAAAATAAAGAACAATCCTAATGCTTTATACATTAAACCTTTCAAAATGTTCTCACATTAACTTTCAACGCTGTCTTAATATACAAAAAATAACCAATTTGGGCTGAAAATGTTTACTACAGGAGTTGTAATAGCAAAAACTCAATGAAATATGTCATTTAAAGAACTACTTTATTATTGACATTTTATTATTGGCGCCAAACGATTTTAAAGATGGACGTTTAGTAGAGCTATTAATCCACGTTTTAGGCTAAATGGAACCTTAATCCAGCGCAATAAGAGTTACAAGTTTTCATGTAGCGCTATAAAGAGATATTTAAAATGGTTGTGAGCACATGTGTAGTTTTAGTTTTTTGCTATCCCAGTAGCTCCCGTGTTATTCCCAATTGATATTCCAATCTGTGTGGACCTGTTTTAATCCTCTGTGAGTGCTACAGATAAAGACAAGTGTCAATCTGACGTCGCGCCATTTTTGTGACGTTTACGTGTGAATTCTTACTACCTTTTTGGCGGTAAGTGGTTTTACTATTTTCAAGTAGGTTTTACTTTTTGTATTTGTTTATTAGTAGCACGGTATAGATTGAGTGGATATTTTTTGAGTTCACTCTCTTTCTTTAGAGGTTTTTTTTCACATCCACGGTATAAAAGGAAGTAAATTTGTGTGAAACAGTAACGTAGAGCGTAACGCTTCACCGTGGTTATGTCTCTTACGCAGTAAACCGCAGCTGAGACACGCAGACTTTTCCTTTCCTTTTCTTTCCTTTGACTGTTCTTTAATAGTCTAGGCAAATCGTAGAATATTATGACTGATTTGATAAATTTTGATTCGTCGTCCGGAACTAGGCGCGTTAGTTGTGCGATAATAATGATGTTATTACCTCGCTGCTAAAATGATCGAAGTAATTCGGAATGAAAAATTAACGAATAAAATTTAAAATATCAAATTTAAAATATTCACATTTTAAGGAAGTAGGTTTACGATATGCTTTTTATGCGATTTACTTTAAATATATTATTATTAAATCAACATACACCTAAAGTAATAAATTAGACTTATTGGATATAAATATAAATTAGATAATTCTAAGGTACTCTGTAACTAATCTAAAACGAATAGCGTTCTGAATATTTATCTGATGTTTATAAACATTCCGGTAGAGTCCTAAATTATTCCGAAAATGACATAACTTTAATGATACCTTACACTTTCACAAACACCAAAGGAGTTTTTACACTAGGTACATGCCTCAAAATTAATTTCTCTAGAATTACTAAGGATTCTCTAGGATTCTATTTTGTTTTATTCCGTGTTATTTTGAATATCTTAAAAATAATACAGTACAGTATATAGTGTGCAGCATATTGTTTTATATAAAAACTGCGTCTCCACTTCAACACGCAACTGGAACATGATTCTGAGGTAAACGGTGCGTAAGAGACGTTACTACGTTACCAAAGTAAGAGGCGGTAAAGTATTCCGACGGCATGCTAGATTGCTGGATAGTTGTTCCACAAGATCTTACTATTCGAATTTTTTCATACCGCGCACCTTAAATCTTTTTTTTAAGGAGCATGATGCTATATGCTAGAAATATGCAGTGGCCGGTAGCATTAGTTGAAAAAAGCCTATGTCTAAAAATGTACCAGTAATGGCTGGCGATGATGATGATTGTGACTCTATTAATAGGTACGGAGTCAGCCATATCAGAATTTTAACATTCAACATTTTGTTAGTCCTAAGATTCATAATTAATTAAACGTTTTAAGTTTCGAATTCAAATGTATAATAACGGTAAAAAACACTTCCTCACAATAAGGTAGCCATGTTTGAACACGTGTTGCAAAATGTGTAATAACAATAGTAATTAAATTTATAATTCGCAGATGCGCGGGCCACGCGAGATGGTGCTCGGAGAAAGTTTATTTTTGTAATAATAGCAAAACCATATGCGGCAAACCGACCAGGCCACATGTCAATTGCACCTAATCTTTGGGATTATTGAACCTTAGGCACATGAACTTATAGTCATGGCGGAGTATGATATCATGACGTACGATACAGAGCTGTTTCAAGAAAAAAACGATGTTACTGACCTTCACGCGTACTACATGTCGCAGTTCAATTTAGAAGTGGAGAACTGTAAGAACAAAACCAAAAATGACAGTTTCAAATACGGCGTGGAGGAGAGTTTCGACTTCGAAGTCATCAGCAACTGGAACAACACTGAGAATGTAAAAAACGATTTCGACAATATCGATGGAGTAGTAGACTATAATATAAACGAACAGAATATCAAAGATGTCCTATTAGACTTAGATAGTATAGAATTTGATGATAGCAGTTTCAAATCTGATTCATGCGACGGTAAAAATAACAGTGACACTAACTTTGAATCACCTACAGACTACATAGATGACGAATCTCTAATAGACGAACTGTGCAGAGAGGATGGTGAGTCCTGTCTAACTCCCGATTTCAGTGAAGACTTTTTAAAAGTAATGCCAAATGAAGCGATTTTGCCTTCGATAGAAACTGCGTTTTCGAAACGCTACTGTAATTATAATAGTGAAGAGTTCGCAGTGCAACAGGATAATTTACAACCTGAAACGTCGGTAGTAACAAATACTCCACCAGTGACATGCAGTATAGAACAATACAGTTATCCCAACAATATTCTATACAATTTAGATGCAGAAAATAATTACATATTACCTGATACGCCGACAAGTTGTACAGAATTTAATTTCGATAGGCACGAACGGAAGATATCAGTATGCGATTCAATAGAAAGTGATGTACAAAGTTCGTGTTATTATGATGAAAATTCGGAAAATTTCGACGAAGACGAACTTTTTATAAATTTAGATGACTTTGGATTACACTTTGAAAAGGATAATGAAAGTAGTAATGATAACGAAAAAAACAATTGCCATATTAACAAAAAATCTGAAAAGGATAAAGCGCAAGGTATATTTTAGTGATTTGCTTCTATAATTTATTATTTGAACATTTTAACCGATTTAAAAATAACTACACAATTAATTTGAGTAGTTTTTTTTAGGTACTTATATATTTTGCATCAGTTATACCGCTTTTTATTTCAAATTGTACCTGAATCTGGTAGTTTATTAATTAACATCAATGTGAAGTTTAGACCTGTATCCGACTAAAATATAGTAAGATTTTTTATTTTACAAACGTTCACGATTATCATATTAACTTGACCGTACACACTACACGTGTATAAATCAAAAGCTGCCAGTTAGTTAACATTATCAGTGGAGTGTGTTCTCCATAAATCACGCTTGTTTACGTTGCAGGTGAAAGGGTCTGCTTATGGGAGCAATGTTATGAAAGATATCCCAATCAGAGCTCGCTGGTGGAGCACATAGAGAGGGCGCATGTTAACACTTATAAAGGTATAGTACCTACAAACATTTGGTAAAAAGAGGTCTACATTAAAAATTTCTAGTAGCGTAACGTATATGCCTTATAGAGATTGCTATTTCAAAATTTAAAAACAATTATAAGGATAAAACAAGCGGTCAAGGTCCATTGAACATTAAAGACTAAAAATATTGATTATTTTTAATTCAGTCCGCTAAATATGTTGTCCTTCTGCTGAGCAAAGGCCCCATATTTGAGGACCCACAGTTTAGTGAAACACACTGTTGCCGATTGAATTATGTTTTCTTTTTTTGCTTCTTTTTTATTGTGATTATTATATACTTACTTGTTGGTTTTACGTTTTTTAAATAATGTGTTATTTATTAATTTATTGTTGTTTTAGGCGACGAATTCAGTTGTTTGTGGCGCGAGTGCGCTCGGGGCAGACGACCGTTCAACGCTCGCTACAAGTTGCTCATACACATGAGGGTCCACTCCGGGCACAAGCCGAACAGGTGCCATGTGAGTATCCACTTATCAATTACCTACTAGCTTATACACGCGGCTTTGCGCTCGACGATGTATGATATCCGTTACGTTATATTTTTTAGTTTATCCTTTAAAAAGAGAGATAGGAGAGACAGAGATTAAATTAAAACGGAAAATCCGTGCTTATTGTTAAATGTATACGGACTTTTCACCTGTAATCCTACTGCGTATATATCTTTGTATATGATGGACAGCTAAAACTACTTCCTACACGATACAATTTTTTGGTCGATCAGATTAGCGATTAAATTGACTCCCGGTCTAGTCTACCATACACACGTATCAGACTGAATCGTCAATTTCGAGCCCACACTGCCCAATTTGATGGTCAACTTATTCAGATAGTACCTTAAATTGTATCGTGTCGAATGGGCTTTTGGAGGGTAACATTGCCGTCTATTGAAATGCGACTAGATAATATATAATTAGCAGCTGATAAGAAATAAAAAATCCCTTTTGCTCCAGCATCCCGGTTGCGGGAAGGCGTTCTCCCGCCTGGAGAACCTTAAGATCCACGTGCGGTCCCACACGGGGGAGCGGCCCTACGCCTGCCCGGCGCCGCACTGTCGGAAGGCCTTCTCCAACTCTTCAGACCGGGCCAAGCATCAGAGGACGCACTTCAACGCCGTGAGTTGTTTTTGAGTTTTAAGAAGTAAAATCCAAAAAAACTCGAAGCGTGGAACCAGTTTTGAACCAGGGTCGTAGGTAGGTGCAGTAGCCGGGGCGGAATGGTAGCTAGGAGTATCAGATCTCAGCAGATCTGATTTGGCGTTTATAGAAAGAGCCACAGACTTACACCGTATGAAACGCTGCAGCACAGCTGTCACTTTACGCCATCATCGTGTAACCGAGAGGTACCTCACCGGTCGTGCCGGGAAATTCGACTACATGCATGCATGCAGCGAGGATCTACCTCTTACTGAGTATTGTTAGATGTCCAATCAAAAGGACACCTTACATTTCTGTATTGCATAGAAGGTAAATAAGTAGAAGTAGAAGAATAAGTAGAAAAAGTATGGTCACCGCACACTTATCAACTCAGAAAAGGATTGGCACCGTGTCGCCTATGCTTTTCGAGGCGAGGCGACTATGTTACGGTTCCCATTAGTGTGCGTTAAAGTATGGAGTTTCATACTTTTTTAAATTTTTAATTGATTGATTGATTTTAATTGATTTTTAATTTTTAATTAATTGATTGATTTTAATTGATTTTTAATTTTAAATGATTTTTAACTTTTAATTTTACATCTCATGAGTTTGTTTCGCCGGTTCTTCTCAGGACAGGGCTAGGGTTGACCCGGTGGTACATTTAATTGTTGATGTTCAAAAAGTAATTCCTGTAATTATATTTTGAATAAAAACTTTTTCATTTTTATTTTTCATTTTCATACAAAGTATAATGAATTGCTCGAGGTGATACGGTTACGTTACCTTGAGTTAACGACGTTAATAAGTGTACGGTGACCTGTAGAAGGAAAAAGCACTTAAAATGCGATATCGTAACGGTCATTCCGCACTAGTCCTAGAGAAGAGATTACATTAACCAATAGAGATGGCTTGATTCGCCCCAGTCTAATGATGTAAAAGACTAAACTAACTGACTTATAATCTACTTACAGTCGAAACTACTGAACCTACCTAGAATATGATCACGATCCTACTAATATTATAAATGCGAAAGTTTGTATGTTTGTTTGTTTGTTTGTTTGTTACTCCTTCACTCAAATACTGCAGAACCGATTTTCATGAAATTTGGCGCACACATCGAGGGTAACTTGGATTAGCACAGGATAGTTATTATCCCTAAGAAAATGTTCCTATGAGATGCCATGGGATGATTTTCTATTTTCAACGCGATCGAAATTTACGCGGGTGACACCGCGGGGCGCAGCTAGTTAACTAATAAATTACACATTTATGTCAAGATCTCAATTAGCAATATGGCCACGCGTGACACGTGACTACCACTAACTCCACGCAGTAATTATAATAAACATAATAATTATGACAATTTATTAACATAATCAGCACAATTATTAATTAAGCCTACACCAATTCTAGGCATGGCCTTTTTCAAATGTCATGTTTTTTGTTGGGCTCTTCTAAACAGCTCCATTTGCCCATCAGCTATTTTAAAGAGCTTACCAATTTTCTATTACTTTCTGTTATTTTGCAGAGACCCTACGCATGTGGCGCTGTAGGATGTGGTAAACGGTATACAGACCCGTCATCACTTCGGAAGCACGTCAAGTCCCATCCCCACATCACCAACGTGCCTCGAACATGCATACCACCATCGAGACCCATCCGGAGGACGGAAGAGCAGTTGGTACCGAGCTCCCCGGCCAAGCTTACCACGCTGCGGTGTATTCGCGACAAGTTGACGGTACCAAGGTTGCAGAAGATGTAGGTGATGTGTATCAAATATCTCTTAAAAATAAGCTGTTGTTACAAGCTGATGGTACTAAGGTTACAGAACACGGTTGATTATGTACCATATAACTTAAAATATATGACCTGTTTTTAAAAGCTGACGGGACCAAGGTTACGGAAAATGTAGGTAATGATTATGTATGTAGATTAAATATCCGCTAATGGCAGTGACTTTGTCTGCAAAAAATTAAAACTGCCTTTGGAACGTGAAAAGTTTATAGGAAGGATGATAGGTAGGGTGAGGACGGTATGAGGAAATTTAGCTTTCTTTACATTACAATTATTATATTTGTAAAAACGACACGAAATAGTAACTACATTTTTTTTTAACAAAGACGGGCGTTACTTTGCTGTAAATATTTTTGTAACAACAACAAGACGTTGCATTGTTAACATTTACCTTTGTGACATAGACAAGAAAGTCACATTGTTAAAATTTGCTATTACGTTTTTAAAATTTTTAGGTATCTTTTATTTTACCACACACATACATTACATTACATACATACATTACACATACAATAAGTATATCTGCGGTAAATAGGCACAGAGGGCTGATATTGGTACTTAAGAAGTGTTCCTTACTTAGTGAAACTTAAATCGAGACTAATGTTAGGTTTTAAGTTAATTGACTTAATCTCATTAGATTTACTAGTCTGAAATTAACTAAAAAACGCTCAACTAGTTAAGGATTTACTACTTATGATCTCTTAGTGTGAAACACTAAAGGTTGGAATAAAGTATAACAGTAATATTTTTTACAATGATTTTTATATAATTAGTTTAATATCTGCCATATATGGCGAAATATTATGAGTGTATGATCATTAAAATTATTTTACAATGTGCAATGAGAAACAAAGACAAATCCTAAACATATGATTAGTGATTACGCATTTAAAAATATTTTTTATTTTTAAGTAATATAAGTTTAGTTTTAAGTATTATTTCCAAGACACCTAAGATTGCTCAATTAAAGTATTTTTGTTAAACAAATATTTGTAAATAATTTAACATAAATAACTTTAAATAAATATTAAGACAATTTTAAGAACTGTTATTAAGAATACTGATATTTTATGCCATTTAGCTTATATCTAAGTAGTAGATAAAAATATAATATAAATAAAAAGACGAGGCCAACAAGAGGTTCAGAGGTCTCTATTAAATTCCTGATTAGGTTAACTGGCAAATAAACTTCAAAATTCGGTTCAAAAAACAGTAACAGCTATTAAAATATAAGAATCATTTATGTGGTTAAGTATTCATTAATTACTTGATATTTTTGGAATCTGTAAAACCAGACCTTAATGTAATAAACGCAAAAGAGCCTTGACTAAATTTGTACCCCGGTTTTGCTTGAACCCTATTTTTAATTAGATTATAAGTAATTGTAATGTACAAATTTGGACGCTTTCCAAGGTATCTCCTTTTAGTATTCGTAAGTTACGTTCCATATTAAGATCTCTATTTGCTCATTTATATTTTAGATGTAAAGGCAGCTACTGTCCTATATTGCTCAGTTTAAATACATTTTTAAGTATTTTAGTTGTGTTTTATTTCTACCTACAAGCTAATTCATCTACAATATTTACGGATCGTGAATATCTACATCGATAATAAATATGATACGCATTATGATAATTGTATTGCCTTCTATACTCTCTCTCTCTCTCTCTCTCTCCAGAGCATTATTCCCATCTGGTTGTGGGGTCTGTTTGCCGCGTGTTTTCTCTCCACTTTGCACGGTTGGACGTCGTCCTCGGAAACATTGCATACGCTCATGTCTTTATTTATGTTATCTGTACATCAAATCGGTCTCCCCCTTTTTCTGGGTCCAACAATCTCATCACGACATTTCGGATGCAATTAGGTCTTCCAACGTGCCCATAACACCTTAGCCGACTCTCTAGTATGTTATCGGCGATATCACGTACGTCCGACGTTCAGCGACTTGGACAGAACTGACCTGGCTTTTTGTCATAACCTATATTTCACTTCCACAAGTTAGTACCGGTCTTATGAGAGTTGTACACAAGACCCTTGAGCTTTACGGGCGTCCTCAGGTCCAATTTGTATTGTATTTATTTTTGTTATTGCCTTGTATACTATAACTAGCTGTGCCCCGCGGTTTCACCCGCGTTTAATTTCTAAGAAATGCATATAAACTTCAACACCCTATTTCACCCCCTTAGGGGTTGAATTTCTAAAAATCCTTTCTTAGCGGATGCCTACGTCGTAACATCCACCTGGATGCCAAATGACATTGGGCGTTTTTTACCCGATTTTTTAAAAGTCGCGAACATAATCCAAATCATTTTTAAATGATAGTGTTTACAATCATATTTAATATTGTGTAGTTATTTTGATTCAAAACAATGGGAAAATGGAAATAATTAGTAAAATGAAAATCATATTTTAAGTTGAAACTATTACTAATTACTAAACATGACCGCTCAGTAAGTTAAAATATCACTCCGTGGTATTTTTGTAAAGCCAATCTGACTAAATCCGACAAGTTGATGTGCATGTTTCGTTCTCACTCTCGCCCATGAGCAAAAGGAGAGCAGTTAAGCACAGTAGATGCAAATAAATCACGGCTAATTACTATGGTGTCGTTGGGTGGTTGAAACGATCAATGGTCGCTTTAAAAAGGACTTCAAGATATTCCGCCACGTTTATTTTAATGTAGCTTTGACAAATATGATGACTGATTTTAAAAGAGCTGCAGCTCTCATCAATGCTACTAATCGACCATATAGAGATAACGCTCATGCCACACAGTTTATAAATATAATAAATGAGAACATAAATAGAGAAAATGAGTCACATTCATGCCGCTAGATGCAAACGATCCCGAATTAGGAGATTTCCCACAATTGACTTACGACGAGCTACTTTTATTTACCTTGGGAATATACCATATGAAACTGGCCAAATCTTATTGCCACGAACACATGCGGCCAAATAGAGTATATACAATGGAATTATAACATCGCAGAGAGTTGGCAGAAAATAAAATATTATAATACGAGGGAAATTACAGATTTGGATGCGGCAGAATAAAAGTTAAGAGAAAAATATGTTTTTTAATTATTTTTGATTCCTTTTTCCTCTTTAATTATTGCCCAAAAATAAAAAAATACATTTATGATTATTTTTTAAATGTCCATTTTCTCCTTAATCCCACAACCCACAGATATGGGAACTATACTATTGTAAACTAGATTTAATTGCCTATCCACCGGACCTAATTTTGTTTTTGTTCGCCGTAGGTAAGTATCCCATACAAAGATGCCCAATGTCCTTTCAGCTTGATCCGTCCAGTGGTTTGGGCTGTGCGTTGATAGATGGCTATGTCACGTTTGAGTTTTATTTATATTATAATATCCAAATATCCTGGATAGCATGGTAACCCTATAGCTATCCAGACTTATATTTATAGCATATTTCGTCATCATCATCATCATCATCCTTTTCATGACTAGACATCGACGCCTATTCGCGGATGAGTGCGAAGGCGTGCAAGGAGAAAGCACAGTGGGGGTTTAGCCGGTAAGAGTCCGCCATAACCCAGCTGCCACCCCGGGCGGCTAGGTATCCATGAGGATTACCTACTATAAACAAAAAGACATCGATGCCTATAGACATCGTAACAATACCTCGCGATCTAAGATTGGATATACTTACCAATAAACCACGATGCAATCAACTTCTTTCACAATATTTCATCCGCAATTTATATTTTATCTACATCAAACAAAGCTTCTTGGTGCACAAAAGAATTAATTGGTCTAAAGTCTAGACTCTTATACAAACAGATTTTGTAAATCATACATCCAATACTAGTAATCCCT
>LUGF01051776.1:60901-71325 GCA_001625245.1 Calycopis cecrops | reverse complement strand
AATATAAACGTAAGTGTGAGTTTATTTGTTTCTCTCTCACGCCAAAACTTCTCAACCGATCTTGATGAAACTTTGAACACATATTCCTAGAGGTAAGAGTAATAACATAGGACTTTTTATTAAAAATATTTTTTAAAGATTATTAAAAAAATATTGTGGCAGATATTGGAATTCTTTTACAGTTCTATTTATATTATTTTGTTGATTGATATATATCAACGCGACCGAGCAGCGGGAAAAAGCTAGTTAAAGAAACTATTGGGCCTTCGTAGTTGATACGTTGTAGGTTGATGTATTCTATGAACCGATATTCGAATCTTGAATAAAAGTAAATAAATTAAAAAATAAAGGATGGCACACTTATTACATGGAACTGAATGTAAATTATTTTTTTTGTCCAACCTGTACGAGAGTGGTGTCTATGAATAGGTCTTTAAAAATGGCATTAAGGTTACTAACGTAATGATAACAATTCTAAATCTGTGACTAAAACTAAGTAATTTCGTAACTGTTAAAATAAGAGAGTGAGAAATCTAAGAAATATATGCTGTAAATCTTAATGGAAACTTTCAACGAAAATTGATTTGAGCGAGATTTCATTTTTAGTTTTTAAGAAATAATACATTTTTTCTTATCAATAACGCAAATACAAAATACATTTTGTCGTTCATACAAACGCTATGAAAAATCAAGTTATTTTATTTTCTGATAAAAAATATCGCAGAGACACCTACCTACTACCTTTCGTTGGTTCGCGGAATCAGACATACATCGAAAAACATTACACCAGTCCTGGTGCAGTTGGGTAAAAGTATCATAAGAGGAACAATTAGAGATTAAATGAAATACGAGTCGAATACAAAATAAAAACTTGCCAAGTGCGAGTCAGACTCGCGCACGAAGGGTTCCGTACCATTATCTACTTACACTACTACTACTACACTGTATAAGACGAAAAAATTCGAAAAAATCACGTTTGTTGTATGGGAGCCCCCCTTAAATATTTGTTTTATTTAAATTTAATTAATGTTTTTTAAAGACAATATATAACTTAATATTCTATGAATATTTCAAGTGTCTATCTGTTGCCGTTGTCAACATCGAGCAAAAATGAGCAAAAAAATCACGTTTATTGTATGGGGCCCCCATTAAATATTCATATTATTTAATTTTTTAGTATTTGTATTTATAGCTGTTATATATTGTTTATGTATATTGTATTGTTATATATTGTTGTTATAGCGGCAACAGAAATACACCATCTGTGAAAATTTCAACTGTCTATCATAGTTCTTAAGATACAGCCTGGTGACAGACGGACGGACGGACGGACGGACGGACATCGGAGCCTTAGTAATAGGGTCCCGTTTTTACCCTTTGGGTACGGAACCCTAAAAAGGAACAATAATAGAATTTAATGTATGTAAAGTAAATATAATATTATTATTCTAAACATTCAATAAGGCGTCGATTTGTGCCCTAGATTTGTGATACAGACTTGAAAACTTACGAGCCTAAAAGTAAAAAAATATAGGTAATATTGTAAAGTACTTCATTGTCGACTTCAATATTACTATTAAACAGTACAAAGCGTAATATTAATAAATTACTAGTCACAAACTTCAAAAATCAAACAATAAAAAAAGTTTGAACAAACTTTAATGTTGTAATTCGCTCGTAAATAAACGTCATTAACTCACTTCATAATTCAAAAAAACAGAAATATTTTTAAAAAACAGGCAAAGGGATACTTGCTATACAGCCAACGTTTTCCCATTTTGGTAAGTTTATACCAATTAAACGATGATTTTATTTTAATAACGTAGTATAAACTAATAGTAATACAATAAATGTAGGACATTTACATATTTTCAAATGTTACTTTGTAAAAAATAATCAATAAGAACAATATCGACTGTGTCGATTTTATCGTGACGCAAAGTGTCAATCTCTAGTTACCGAAAATCATTTCGAAGCTAACTTCACTTTGTTCGTACTCTTGACATGTTTACAAAATGCGAATTCAAGGCCGAGCGAATTCGCTATCGAAGTGAGTGCGGTCACCTGAGTGAGGCTCGATATCGAATTTGATTTTTACAGAATAGCACTACAGGCTTGAACAACAAGGTACAAATATCCATAGTTAAAGTGTATTTTTCCTCACAGGTAAAAAGAAGGGTGACTACTACCGGCTATAGACCTCGGCAAGAATCGAGGATTTGCAGTCGTTTTTGCTTTTGTGATTTTCGGATTTGAGGAATAAGTTGATTTCTTGAAGAACCCCAGGTCATATCGATCTGGTTTAACAGTGATGCTGAATGCTGTAAGAAATTGCGTCATACTTGGACGGTGAGACGGCGATGATGTGGAACTTATAATTCTGCCGCGATGTCCCACTTTGGGATTCCGATGCTGGTATTAAGTTTTTGAAGTTCTCCGCTAGCGAAAGGGTAGGCAAGGAATAAACGGTAACCTATTTTTTTAATAGTATATGGAGGGCAAACGAGCAGTCGAAGCTTATTGACGACTTCCGACGGTCAGCCATTCGTTTAAATTTTATGCAAATTTCTGGCTTTCCTTCCCTCCCCCCCGACAACCTTTACCACACATACTCACAAATCGGTATAGCGTGCCCGTCATATTGCGGAGGCTGTACGTGAGGCAGAGGTACCTCGGTCCCGAGAGCGAAGTCCAGATACAATGCACCACTACCTCCTACTACTTACAACATGATTCCAGTGTTTTGCGATTTTCAGACACATGTAAGTCTTATCTGTCAATCACCCTGTTATTTCTACGTTTCTAATGTGACCTCTTAGATCCCAGGATATGGGGCTTATCTGCGACCGTGACATCAAAATATTACTTTGTATCTATCTAGCTGGGGTCAGAATGCACGCGTGTACTATTGGTGGTATATAAGGGCTGCCTAGGTATCCAGCAGGCAGAAGCGTACTTCTCGCAACAGCACAACCATCTGGATTGGTACTTTCATCATGAAACTTGTGGTCCTCGCGGCCATCGGTGAGTTTTTTTTTATTATTTCGAAGATTTTATCCAACTAACGAACGATGGAAGTAGATTCATGTTTTTAAATATTTTATGTGACTGCCTGAACTTGCGGATTTAGATTCATCATAAGATTCGCTACCTTAAAATAAGTTTTAAGCAGTAGGTATTTTTTTTTTAACTTATTGACTTTTATATGGCAATTGTTATTTTTTACAATTTGATCTAGAATCTTCATTTCAAAATACTTTATCCTCACATTTTACAACCCTCAATGTGAATATGAATTTATGTAGTTTTTCATAAAAGTTCTATTGTTGTACTTTTATTAAATAATATATTTTTTATACTATTTCCACTTTTTATTCATACAAAGTACTTGGTACTTTATTCATTAAATACGACCGATTTCGATAACTCATCATCAGGTTCCATGTTGTCTTGATGACCTCGGACAGTCGGCATCTCTGGTCACTAAGCTGACTATAGAAGGTAGAGCTCATAAATTGTCAAGATTAGTTTGGTCATTATCCATTCTGCTCATTTTATACTTTAAAATTCTTAACAGTCAAAACTTATTGAGTACTAGCTGGGCCCCGCGGTTTCACCCGCGTAAATTTAGATCCCGTGGAAAATAGAAAATCATCCTATGGCATCCCACAGAAACATTTTTTCGGGATATAACCTCTATGTGTGTGCCAAATTTCATTGAAATCGGTTCAGCAGTTTTTGCGTGAAGGAGTAACAAACAAACAAATAAACATACAAACTTTTGCATTTGCAATATTAGTAGGATTGCAGCGGTTTACGCTACCTTTTTATTTGTTATCGCTGCAAAAGTACTACGGCACTAAAAGTTTAAAAGTAATTGATTTTGAATTAGCGAATTAAAAACTGAACTGGTCAAACCGATCAATATAATGTCAGCTAAGCATGCGATCGAATAGTTAACATATTTTATACTAGCTGATGCCTGCGACTTCGTTCGCGTTGCGTAGTAATATTATAATCAATGGGATTTCTTATTGTTTGCTTGCAGTGTGCCGAAATTCCGATTCCCCGTAGGAATAAGCGATTTTACCGTAGAAAAAAGTATTTTTGATGTTGGCCAGGCTTAGTATCTATACACAACAAAAAGTTTGCATTCGAATCCGTCCAGTAGTTCCGGAGATTAGCCCGGACAAACAGACAAAAAAAAATATCATTGAAGTGTTGTAATAATATTTTAACATCGCCCCCAATTATTTTTTCGTAAATATATTCAATGTACAGACACACGAATTTCACTGTTTTACTATATGTATAGATTGTACACGAATACAGAATGATGATCATGATATTATCATTTATTTGTTTTTAAAATATAGAATGATCCATACCAATATTCCAATGGGCGGTTCTGTAATAATTTAATTTTATATCTAAGTAAAAAAGGCTGCTACTATTTTCTTGACGCTTGGGTAGAACATTGATTTTCGCCCTTTTATCTAAAACAGTGATTCTCAACCTTTTTTTTGTTGCGGCACATATTTAACGATTTCAAAATTTGGCGGCACACAAAGAATAAGATAAAATATAAAAAAAAACTCGTTCCAAAGCGAATAATAAAATAATTTATTTCTTTGTGGATTTAAATATATATTCATATATTTTTTTTTCTTTTTATCTGATATTATTTAATAAAATTAACATTATTATATATTTGCGGCACACTTTTGAAATTTGACGGCACACAAAAGTGCCGCGGCCCGCGGCACTGTGCAACACGACGAAAACGACGAAAACGAACAAAATAATAAAAGTATCCACGGTTTTTTTTTGCGATCAGAATGATAATATAATCCTATATGTGACCTACAGATCGTATTCCATATCTGTGCAAATTTTTATTTGAATCTTCGAAAATTCTAGTATAATTCTGAAATTTACGTCAATTAAAACTTACATTAAACATACATATTATTGTTACAGTGGCCGTGGCCCTCGCCAGTAAGGGCCTGGAAAACCAGAATCAACATGACGACTCCCAGTGGCCATGGAGAAGTGGACACATTTACAAATATGACGTGGAATCGCACACTCTGGCTAGCCAGCCTGGAAGCGCAGCCACAGGAAATGCATTTAGAGCAAGGTTCACCATTCGCGTAAGGGCTCCTGGCCAGATTCAAGCTAGGCTCGAAAAACCGGAATACGCACAAGTTCATCAGGAACTGCATAATAATGTACATGTTCCAGAAGACTTGAGTTACCAACCTGCGCAAGGACTTGATAAGCCATTCGAGATTCGCGTAAGCGGTGGAAGAGTGCTCTCCCTTAACCTTCCATCTTCAGTTCAATTACAGCAAGAGAACTTGTTGAAAGGTTTAATTAGTGCTCTTCAAGTAGATCTTTCCGCCCACCGGAATGTACATAGCTCACATGACACATACGACAAAAACATCCAACAAGGTCTATTCAGAAAAATCGAAACTGATGTCACCGGTGATTGTGAAACTCTCTACACCGTGTCTCCCGTATCAGCTGAATGGCGTCGGGAATTACCTCATTTTGCCGACGAAGAAGAACCAATTGAAATTGGCAAAAGCAAGAACTACGGTCACTGTCACCGCCGCGTTGATTACCATTTCGGTGTGCCAACTGGAGCCGAGTGGACTGGCACAGCTCATCAGACGTCCAAGGACCAACTCATAAAGCGAGCTACTGTATCTAAAATCTTAGCCGGTAAAAACGGACCTATCTACAAAGCAGAAACCACCAGCACCGTTAACGTGCATCCCCATATGTATGGAAAACAAAACGCAGAAGTTCACAGCAAGGTTGCGCTTCATCTAGTAACTTATGAACAGGACAAAGAGCCCCAGTGGGATGTACCCGAAAACAACCGTGAAGTAAAGAGCTTATTATATTCTTTAACACGTAAGCAAGTTGCCCAGGACAGCTCATCATCATCCTCTTCGTTTGAATCTCACGAATCCAACGGTCATAAGGAAAACGCCCACTCACACACCCAAACAGTACGCCAACGTCGGGCTGCTAGGCCATCAATCGCAGGAATTAATAACGTTGTTGGCCACCGCAACAAGGGCAGCTCTAGTTCATCAAGTTCAAGTTCAAGCAGTTCTGAATCTGCATACGTGAATGATGAAATTCCCGCAAATGATGAACCAGCTTATGCAGCTCTATACATGAACCCACAACCACATAGTGATAAGAAACAAAACCCTATGCATGCCCAGAAGCTTATCCAAGAATTGGCTCAGCAATTGCAAAATGCAAATAATATGCCGAAAGGAGATTTCCTTTCTAAGTTTAACATACTTGTTCGCGTAATTGCCTCCATGAGTTCCAGTCAGCTGGACCAATTAACTCACAGTGTTGAAGTTGCTAAGTCTGGTAACGATGATATTAGGGCAGACGCGTGGATGATTTACAGAGATGCCCTCACCCAGGCCGGAACTTTACCTGCATTCCACCAAATTCAATCTTGGATTCAGAACAGAAAAATTCAAGGTGAAGCAGCAGCTCATGTTGTCGCTGTTCTTTCTCAGTCACTCCGGTATCCTACAAAAGAAGCCATGTCTGAATTTTTCGATTTGGCCATGAGCCCGGAAGTTAGAGATCAACATGTCCTCAATGTCACAGCATTGTTTGCCGCCACCAGATTTATTAATATGGGCCAAGTGGATAACCACACAGCGCATCATCAATATCCCACGCATATGTATGGCCGTTTGGCGAAACAACATGATCGCTTTGTTATCGACGATATATTACCACGCCTGGAGAAAGAATTGAATCAAGCTATTCAGCAAGGGGACAGCCATAAATCTCAAGTCTATATCAAGGCGATTGGCAACTTGGGTCACCGTGCCACTCTGGACGTTTTCGCACCATACCTTGAAGGCAAAAAACCAGTATCAACTTACATCCGAGCAAGTATGGTACATAATCTTCAACCTCTCGCAAACCAAAGAGATGAGCATGCACGTGCTGTACTCTATAGCATTTTAAGGAATACTGCCGAGCCATATGAAGTCCGTATAGCTGCTATTAGGAATATAATGGTTTCTAACCCCAGCAGTGCTATGATGCAAGCTATGGCCGAAATGACACATGATGATCCTAGCATTCAAGTTCGATCCATGCTGAAGTCCGTCATACAAGAGAGTGCTGAGTTAAAGAACCCAAAATATTTCACGCTGTAAGTAAAAACATATATGTTAACTATAAATAATAAATACAATACGAAAAGACATTTTGACTATATAAAAAAAGAAATAAAAAACTAATTGTTTTCTCAATTCAATGATCAGATGTAAAAATAAAAGAATTATTTATATTTCAGCTCGAGATCTGCAAAAGCAGTTAAAGAAATGCTTACGAAAGAACAGTTCGGTCCTCAATATTCAGGAAAAAACATAGTGGAATACTTTGGCAATGATGATGCATTAGATATTCTAGGTATATATACAAACGTAGGAAGTGAAGATAGCTTATTCCCCAAGACGTTCAAATATACTAAGAAGAACAGAGTTGGAGGTTGACAGAAAGCTACAGGGGTAAGATATACTTATGATTGGAATCGCGATATACCTGGCGAGAATTTAAGCAATATTTATTTAACTTTATGCACTTTTTCAGTTTGGTGTCTCTTCTTCAAGCACACAAAAGTTAGCTAGCCTGTTGATGGATACATTTATGCAAGCCGTGCTTAAGCAACAGCGCAAGGACTATGGCAATGGCCCGAACCACAAATATTCTGCAAGCAAAATTTCGGAGATGCTAAAAATGCAACCGCACCAGGAAGATCCTTTAGAAAGTTCTATTTACATTAACATTTTGAATCAACAAAGGTTATATACTATTAATGAAAATGAAATGAACGAAATTGCTAATATGATGAAAGCATACGTATCTGATCTGACCCAGGGATACACAAAACATTACACGAACGTTCTTAACCAAAATCAAGTGTCCATCATGTTCCCAGTTGCATCTGGTATGCCATTCATATACAAGTATAAGGAACCAACTGTCGTTCGTGTTCAAGGAAAAGCTATTGGTCAAATTCAACCTGACAAGAACAACTTCAAAGTTTCCACAGACAGAGAAGTCGATTTCATTTATGCTCAAAACTTCGACGGTAGCGTTGGATTCCTAGATACTCTCGGAGATAGAACAGCAAGCGTGGGAGTTGTTACTAAGCTACAAATACACGTACCTGTCCAGATACACCTACAAGCACAATCCGATGAATTTAAACTAAATTTGAAGCCACTGGACCCCGCACAGGATTCTACAATTGTTCACTACAGCGTTTGGCCATATTCAGCTAATCAACAAAAGGATTCCTTGGCTACGGTTTCTCATGATACTGCAACGAAACTCATAAAGCGACCCCACAAAGTAGCCTCGTTTGATTATAGATTTGGACAGAAAATTGGATTACAATTCCACGGTGAAGGTTATTCGTACTCAGAGGATTATAGGAATATTGGTAAATTCTGGAAATCTAACAATCCTTGGGTGAACATTATTGCTGCATTAAAACAAAAGGATGTTGCTCAAACACATTACAATCTGAAGTTCCTTGCAAAGCAATCGAAGAATAAGGAAGTCCAAGTATCTGCTGTCTATGGTAAGTAACATAAGTTTTTTAAGTACCTACAAGTTCCTACTATGTTGTAAATTATAGTTTGTAACCTTATTTATTTGGTGATAATTTTTAATCATTAAACTTTTAAAAACCTTACAGTATTCCATGTTAAATACGTATATATTAATGGTAAAAAGTAAATATAATAATGAAATAAAATATTAACAGCCTTGAAGGATTTTTTTACTATATTTGTGCATTACTTGTCGTAAATGATTATTTTAAATATTTTCGTGCTGTGGTTGTTGGGAAATAGGTGTTTTTACATTATATATATACTTATACGTAGATAATAATTACCAATTCTTTTTCAGATGTTTTATACAATCAAAAACAAGAGGGACAAATGTCTCCAGTAGCAAGCCAACAAGAAGATACTTCAGCCAATAGTGAAAATCGCAGACAACAACTGTTGAAACGTGTTGCAAGCGGAATCAATACTGCCAAGGCTAGGGTATTAGATTTAAGTGTTGCATTTGCAGGTGCACAAAAGCAAGAATATGTTGCTACTTTTGCGTTAGCGGAAAGCCCCGTGGATCCCAAAGTACAGTTTGCTCTCTATGCGGGAAGTAATTCAGATACGTCAGGACAAGAGCAAATGAATGCTGTAGGTACATTCACGAAACCCACTTCAATATCACACCTGAACTTCCCCGAAGCACTCAAACAAAACCCTAAGATAAGCTTCGAGACTGATATACACTTTGGTCAAAAACAAAATATCAACATCAAGGGTGATGGTGAGAGGAGTCAGCAATACACTGAAGATCTTCAAAATCATCCTCGGGCACAACAATGTATTGAGGAAGTCTCAAAGGATAATCACTATCAAGAAGCTTGTCAAAGAATGATCCTAAAAGCTCATGCTCCTAATAGCTTTAGGTTTACAGTTCAATACAAAGATCTAAGTAACACTGTGCGAGGAGTATCAAGCCAAGTACTTAGAATTGCTCAAAGTTGGAACCTATGGAATGCTATGGTTGACATCCCGAAAGGAGCACCATTGTCTTCTGAAGGAAAATTGGAAATAACAGCCGAAGCATCTTATCCATCAGACACTTTAGACTTGAAACTAAACTCACAGTTTGGAGAAATGCGGTTTAAGAATATTGTCATCCCACAAGGAAGCGCGGAGGCTTTGGCTATTTACCCGCCAATTCAGCGTCACGAGAATGTTTTGAACCGAATGACCCGATCTCAGTACCAACGTAAGTGAAATTTGTATGGTATATTTTAATTCGAACTAGATTGTTTCTATAGATTAACTTTCGTGGTCGACTTCCTGATTCCTACACTCAATTTACATTTTTGTAACAGAAACTACCATTATCTTGAGTGGTCCTGCAGAATAATCTGTATTCCAAAGTTCTTCGATGGTTAGGTGATAGAAGATAATATTCTAAATAATAAAATATGTGATTGTTACAGCATATTGTACTGTTGACGGCTCCAACGTAAGGACATTCAGTGGACGAAGCTACGAGTACTCTCTAAGCAGATCTTGGCACGTTGTTTTGCAAGACTGGAAACAGAAGGAACATGAACAACTTGTTGTTTTGGCTAGAAGGCCGACTCAGAAAGAATTGGAAGTGTACATCTCATACAGGTACCTATTCTTTTTTTCTGTTTTCTGTTAATATATTATACAAAAGATTCCACTGCATTAATTATAATAACGAGAACAATAAATTTCATAGGTTATATTATTTAAGTAATTAATTTATAGTAAAATATGACCTATATTACTCCTGAACAGTGT
>LUGF01051776.1:48540-60224 GCA_001625245.1 Calycopis cecrops | reverse complement strand
AGTTAATAGTAGGTACGTTAGGATTCAGGCCCCGAGAACAGGAAAGTAAGAAAGGTCTCAGAGCTCATTTATTTGTCGGGCGATTGTCGGACATTTAAATAACGCGAAGCAAAGGCGACAACCATGTGATCTGAGGCTTACTTTAAAAATAAACAAAACAGAAAAATAGTAGTAACCTATACGTACTATCTATTCTTATGTTCGACGTAGGCGGAAAATAAAATTTTAATTTTAATTTAAAATAAAATTTAAATTTTATCTTCATCCAGATCACATTTTGCCATATTTGAAAATATAAATAACAGCTGATAAATCTGACGAATATGGATGGCGCGGTAATAATTCGTATCCGTAACTACGATAAAATTTTGAAGACGTAACTACCACGAAATAAACCACAGTATTTATATTGATGAAATATTTTTTGCTCTGTGATGCACCTTCGTCGGTATAAGCAAGGTATAAACCCACTAGTTTGATTCTTCTTTATGCCTGATTTACACGTATTAAGTAACTAAATTTTAAGTGATTAATTACATCGAAACGCAACAACACATTCACTTTACGTTGCGTCGGTCTCATGCAAGCGAGAGGTATTTCCCCGGTCGTCCCGGCCCAATTCGGCTGCATACATGATGCATGGAAAGTTATGAAAAATAAAAAATTATACCTACATTTCTGTATGGTTATTTTTAGCGCGATGTTCCGTTACATAAATGATATAGGTAATTGAGCACTAATACAGGATTTTAACAATTTAATCCCTAAGGGGATGAAATAGGCGGGTAAAGTTTATTAATCATATTATAACGCGGGTGAAACCGTGGGGCACAGCTAGTCTATAATAATCAGCTTCACACTGTAAACAATATAGATACAAAACAAAAAAAATAAAATTAAGGCGACTGTAATTTTTAAATGTCAAATATTGTCTAGAGATGTACAAGTGAGAAAAAAATATCGATATTTCGATTTAGTACGGAGAAAATATCGATATTTCGAAATATCTGACAAAATTACAAAAAACTTATTTTTTTAAATGTATATTATTTTCTGCCTATTGAGGAACTTTTTTTTTTTAGCATAGGAGGCAAACGAGCAGTTAGGTCACCTGATGTAAAGTGAACACCAACGCCCACAGACATCCGTAACACCAGAGGTCTAACAGATGCGTTGCCGACCTTCGAGGAAAGAAAGGAACTGGCGTAAAGATGTGTTTCTTACAATTGTTGTTGTGTGTAGATCATAAAAGCTTTATAATATCGATAGTTTTCAAAAACAAATTCAAGTTAAAAAGGCGAACATTAAGGATTTTAAATTTTTACCAGTTGCAAATATTTTTTTTTTGTATATAGGGGGCAAATGAGCAGGTAGTTAGTGACTACCGCCGCTCATAGACATCCGCAAAACTAGGTGTCTTGCAGACGCGTTACCGGCCTTTAAGAAAGAGGAATGCTCTTTTCTTGAAGATCCCTAAATCGTATCGGATCGGAAATACCGAAGGCAGCTGGTTCCATAGTACTGTTGTACGCGGTAAAAAATGGCGTTTATACAGCACGGTAATATAATATTTAGGAATATAGAGGTGGTGGGCATGGAACTTTGAGTTCTGTCGCGATGTCCTATGATGGAACTCAGCTGCTGGTATCAAGCCGAACAATTCCTCGGAACACTCCCCATTGAAAATACGGTAAAGGATGCAGAGGGAACCGACATCTCTTCGTACGGCCAAAAGATCGAGCTGCCCGGAAATAACAGGGTCATCAACGATTCGAGTCGCTCTACGTTGAATACGGTCAAATGGATCTAGCTGATATTTCGAGGCCCCTGCCCAAAGGTGGGAGCAGTACTCCATATGCGGGCGGATCTGAGCCTTGTAGAGTTGAAGTCGGTGGGCTGGTGTGAAGTACTGCTTGGCCCTACTGAGTATATCCATCTTCTTTGAGGCAAGTTTAGCCTTTAATTTCAAATTACCGCCGAACTGAACGTTGCTCGATATGTTGACTCCAAGTATTCCGATGCTAGCAGTGGCCTTCAGGGGAGTGTTTTCAGAGCGAAGAGATACGACAAAGGGTGACTTTTTTGCGGTAAACGCGCAAACTTGTGTCTTCTGGGGGTTAAAGCGAACTAAATTTAGTCGACCCCAATCCGAGGCTTTGGACAAGAAAGCCTCGACTTCAGACAAAAGTTTGTTCTGATACTCGGTGACATATTCGCGGGAAATATTGGAGCGGCCAGTAAATAAAGCATCTCCGGTGCTGTCATCCGCATAACAACGAAGGCCGCTAGTTTGGAGCATGTCATTTATATGCAGGAGAAACAGCGTAGGAGAGAAAATACAGCCGTGGGGAACACCAGCATTGACAGGTTGAAGAATGGAGCATGCACCGTCGACAACGACTTTGATGCTGCGATCTGTCAATAAACTAGTGATCCAATCGGATAATTTCCCGGGAAGTCCGTATGAAGAAAGCTTTGAAAGGAGCGCTCTGTGCCATACCCGATTATATCCACTCTGTTTTCAGTTTTTATTCAGCTTACCAATTCTCAATTTACGAGCTGTACGAGTTACTGGAATTGAATGAGAAGGGATGAGCAAGGCTGGTGAAAGTCCCCATGTTGTAGTAAGGGGGCTTGCGTGCCTCTGTGATCCCCAAGGCTATGCCGGACAGGGATTCCCATATTGAACTGGCTTGGGGTGAGAGGCCATATAAAGAGCAGCTCAACCGACGAGTCTTCCACCCGTCCCACTGAATCGGCGGATAGCGGTGTGGAACAACTGGCGGGTTCGATTTTGGACACGTGGTCCCAAATTGGACTTCTCCTTAGAAGTACTGGGGCTCCTTAGGAGTAGAAGACAGGATGGGAAGCTGACCCCATTGCACGGTTCCGACGTGGTAGTAGGGACTGCAGTTCAAAGGCAGTCGGACAGCCCCCAAGGAGGAGAAGTCTGGCATTTTCATCGAGGCCAGCCGGTCGCTGGAGGTATCCTGTTGCTGTAGATCCAGGACCCTCCAAACAAAGAGGCTGAAGGCACCCGCAGGGGTTTAGTTGGTAGGGGCAATTGCCAAGCCCTAGCCAGGAGCTCTGGTGGCTCAACTTAGCACAGACCCGGTTGAGCCACCCGGGCTCCTGGGTAGCGTACGTAACGTTATTCCCCCGCGTTACCAAAAAAAAAAAGTTTGGTGAAACTAAAAGTACAGGGATACTAAAATAGCTACTATATAAACCGTGATAAAATCCGTTAAAATAGTTTTATTACAATTTGTACCTAACGTTCGCGTAAACTTAAGAAGTCATTATGAAATTAAAAGGAAAAAAATAGTACTAAATGACCATTTATCCTTTTTCTCTTACATTCCGATTAAGAGGCTCTAATGACTTGCTACCAGAATGATAATATTATGCTCACAACATGATCAATTAAAACTTAAAATTCTCAAGATGTTTCTCTATAGCAGAGTTTCCTAAACTTTTTGCAGTCACGAATTAATAAGCTTCACGGACCCCTGTCAAAGAATATTTTAGGAAAAGAATTTTTATTTTATATAGTATGTATTATATTGAAAATCACTATATGTACACAAAAATGTTAAGGTTTTACTGAGCTACCCCAGGCCTCATACACATACGCTTTACGAAACCCCACTTTAAGAATCCTTGCTGTATAGGTTGCGTTCAATATTATTGGTATTTTTTTTTGATATTTTTTAAATTTATTTAATCACTCCTATCAAGGCATTATTAAATTGATAATAAGATGAGATTATTTAAAGTACTATATTCACTTACGATACTGTATTTTTAAATGCAAAGTCCCAATCTACTCAAAGTAGAATCTATTAAATATTAAAAAGCGCTTATATAGCAACACACTTAATATAAGTATATTAAAAATCGATTTTGATACGAACGGCAATATCGAACATTTAGTATCGATATATCGGCGAAAGTATATCGATATATTGATATTTACAACATCCCTATTAATGTCAAATGTCAATGTCGTTGTACGTTTGTAAATTGTAAATTGATTGATGTTGGTTTAATACGAATTTAATGTTATTAAAATATTTAGAATTTTGAGAAAGTATTGTGAAATGTAAAAAAGAAATAGACGCAACCGTATTAAGTAAAAATGAGTTATAAAACCGTCTTCCTACATCAGTTTCTTACCTCTTAGAAGCAATAATTTTAATTTATAGTTCTTGCCGGGTTCCAGTGCCAGTGTTTCTCGTGTTGTTTATAAAAAAAGTAAACAATGAGGTGTATGAACTAGTCTTGAAGATAATTTTAATGTAAGTAAATTATAAATGTGTGTAATAATAACTAAAGATCAACAGTGAACAACTTATTAGAATTAACCGTTGCTAAGTCATGAAGTTTTGTGAATTGAGAAACATATTATATTATTAATTTTGCATCGTTACAAATTAATTATTTCTCTAATTTCTGCTCAAATTCTGTGACTGTTATATATAGGTATCCTTCAATTACTAATCTATAAAAGATAAAATATTGCTACTTGTGTTGGTAGGTGGGAAACTAGTGGTATTGTCGTCTTTACCCGACTGCTTGTAATGCTAAATATTTTTCATTGTGTGACGAGAATAATCAAACATTACACGTATAGGTAATGTAATTATTTATGATCAAGTTCCCATTATTTTCTTTATATTATATTTTCAAACAACAACAGAACAATAGATAAGAACATTCAGTACCTAATCTAAATTCTCATTCATGGAGGACAGTCTAATTTTGATATGACTAGATGCAAAGTATCAAGTAGATGTATATACATCTTCCATTTCCTTGGGAATGAGAGAATCAGCCTCTGTGGACATCAGAGGGGTTGTACATGTTATATGCTATGTTAAATAAAAGAGATCTAGTCTAATAGCTTCTTATTTTTAATTTCTTTAATTAAAATAACATAGTTCCTACAGAGATAAAGAATGGAGAGAAACAAGGCAATTCAACTGCATACCCATACGGATATTGGGCTTAGATAGTCTCCCAACAACTGACTGGTCATATAAGTCAAAATAAATTAACATAAAGAAATAGATCTATTGTTAGGTTTATTAATATTATTTAACTTTGTATTCTTTATTTTCTTACCCTTGAATATAATTTAATAGCAGCAAGTACACTCACCTAGTAGAAAACTTCTGTTTATTTGCTTTAATAATTAAATATCAAAAATGTTACAAATACACATATAGGCAACATCTAAGCCATTTTATAGTGCCTTACTTTTTATAATAGCAATTATGCCTATCAAACAAGCACATATAATATTTCCAGGAACATGTCAGACATAAAGACTAACAGAATCATAAAGACTATAACTGGCTGGGTCCATCATTTTAGTACTACTTGGACACACTAAGTGGGAACCTGCCAAAAATGCCATTCCCCATATCAGGGCGACATCGGGGGAAGGGCTGGGCTAGATAGTATTCTCTGCATTCTTGCTAGTTTCCAACTTACCACATCCGAGTAATAAGTACATAAACATAAAAAAACCAGACAATGCCCAATTATGAAATATTTCATATTTGCAAATTGTGAATATCTGGAATGCATTCTACCTACTAAAACATGTTTGAAATGTTTAGTTTTTCGTGTAATAAGACATTTAATTCCAACTGTACTTTATATCTATTGTTAATTTAAATAATATGAATTGACTAAATTAGGTTTAAAAGTTTATCTTATCATGAGCTTATGCAATGTTTCCAAGGATGACACGTCGAACCGTGCAAAGTGGAGAGAAAAAACGCGTAAAGCAGACCCCACAATCAGATGTGAATAATGCTCAGGAGAGAGAGAAAGAGAGGTTTATAAGTTTATCTGTTTAAAAATTTCATGTTCCTGAACAAAACTTCGTATAAAATAAAATCTACGTAATACTTTTTTAAATGTAGTTCTTTTAGTTTTTTGTAGTAGAGTGTCAACCTATATTCTTACAGCGATCTCAGGTTGCCACTAACAGTAGTTTATTTTGCACTTGAACACACTCTTTGAAATTACAATATATCTAATAACTCTCATCACAGCAACCAACCATCTATGAAATATCTCATGAATGGCATTCAATGTGATGTTTCACCTGTATGTGTAATATATGTTTGTCCGGGATTATAGCAATATGGAATGGTGTTTGGTTGAACCAGTTTTGATGCAAATTTTAGAAAGTATTAATTGTTACATTTATTAGGTTTTAAAATTAAACCAACTACTGGAAGGAGTTTTTCACTTTAAAATTGATTTGATTTCTTTTTAGGGTTCCGTATCTCAAAGAGAAAAAACGGAACCCTGATAGAATTGCTTTGTTGTCTGTCTGTCTGTACGTCTGTCAAGACCTTTTCTCTAAATTGCGTAAAGGGATTAAGCTGATGATGATTTTTGTTTAATACGTCTGTCAGTTACGTCTTAATGCCTTGAAAAAATCACACTTCTAAATTAACGCAATAAAAAGTTATAGCCATTTATGCACAAATTTTGTATCAAAACGCACGTTTTCGAAAACCTATAGGGTACATCCCGTTGAGCTAGAATTCTGAAATTTGGCAAGTAGTAAGACCATACAGTATACATATAGGAATAAATCTAAAAATTGGTAAATAAAATTTATATCACTGGAAAAATCATTACCAACTAAGTAATTCATGTAGTTCGTTTCATACTAAATGTATGCAAGCACCCGCATATAAGTTTGCCAACTTGTCGCAGGGAAGTGTAATTTTCTGAAAGTCGGAAATTACGAAACGGATCTTACGGATTTGTTTATTAATTTTTATGAAATTTTCTTACATATTACAGTGAAAAAAAATTTATTACACACTTAAGTAAATAAATAATACATACACTAGCGTCTGTTAATTTTACCGATATTGTCAAAACTATGTCTGTCAACTTCAGACATTTTATTATGCATATCTAATACAAAACTCTCAATTACTGCATAATACCTTACTGCGTAATATATGTTTGCTTCCTTTGCAGTATTTTGCTGATTTGTGGTATAGATTTTAACTAAAATAAACGCTGATTCTGTTTATTATAGTCAGCAGTTTTTAAATAACTGTGCTCTAATATGAAAATTCTGCCCATTAACATAATATCGAACATCAGATAATGGAATGCAAGTTTGCCTCTTATTAAAAGAAACAGGTCAAGTATCAATCTTACTCACAAAGAAGGTTCAGTGCCAACAGGAAATTCTATATCTGTTATTATACTTCATTAATTATTATCGGATATCCTTTACTGAATAAAGGAATATATCCAAATAAAGTTTATCCCCACTGGAAGTTCATACTGCTTTCGAAATTCCAGGACTCAATTCAGGTAAACGCGAATTAATATTAATCCTCGCCGAACGTTAAAATAGTGATTATTCTAGGGCATAATAGATTTATTTCTTGATTATACACTACACTTTCTGTTTATCAGTTCTGCTGGAAGAGATTCCTGTATGGAATAAGCTTTACCTTTGTGTTTGCCTTGTAATATATCTCGGTTTAGTATATACTTTTGTTTCCATGTACATAAATTGTTAAATAAATAAATAAATAAATACTAGTACTCGACCTGAGTCCACTTAGTTGGTCATCAAAAATTAAAATTATTCCATCGTAATAAACTAATAATATATATCCCATGTCACTTCTGAACCATGTAGCTTTGTTTAAGTAATATTATGGTTATACTCCTGCAGTTGTGGAGCCTATACAATACAAACAAAAAAAAATGCTTAACGATTTATACATATAATATAGTATGGTAGATTGATAAAAGTATGTTTTTTCTGCACTTCAAGAGTTGGTTATTAAGGTCTTCACCTTAATAACCAACATGACTTATATGGCTCATAATTCATGTTCTGACGACAATGTAAAATTGGTGCAATGCGGACTTAGAAACGGCATATTACAAGTTCAAGCGTTCGCACGATAGCCAATGCTCACACTGCATTAAAATTAAATTATGACTATAATTCAAAAGAAAAGTACCTATAACCGTCGTGTTATTTACGGGAGTAAATTAGGCAATAGTCTCCTTGCGTCATTTTCCAGCAGTGTAGAGACTGAGTCAGCTCGTGACCACGGCTGTTGTAACCCGACCGAAACGTAGAGAAAAGTTATATGTTTTTGTTAGTATAATAAATATTGTATCGTGTTAAAACACCTCATTGTCTGTGGGCTTTGATGATCACTTTACATCAGGTGACCCAACTGCTCCTACCTACTATGCCATAAAAAAACAAACGCGAAAGTCTCAAACAGGTAATGTAAAGTTCCATTAAACTTTATAGTCCACATTATAAAAATATTAGTTTATTTATGTTTGGTAAAAGGTTCTGTATTGTAGACAAATGCCCACAAAGATGGAAGGAACCACATGAATAGGAATTATGCTGATGCCTATAAAGGGCGTCGCTAGACGTTAAAACTGTCTGGCGTCTCGTTTGTTCCTTCAATTATTATTAAAAAAAAATATAATAGTTATGGATGGCGTTTGTGTTGTGGTCCTAAGTAGCGCAACATGGAATAACTTTAGGCGGTTTTGCTCAGGTAGTTTTCAAGGTTTATATTGGCGTCCAGGTCTGATATACCAGTAAACGCACTTACTTGCGCGCAAGTTGTAAGGACATAAAATTGCTGGAAGAAATATGACCCAAGCCCAGCACCCAAAGTGTGGGGAACCTCGGTGTTCGAAGGTTTACTTTAAATTCTCACTGCTGAGCTATAGTAGGAAGAGAGAAGCCCTGATGATTGCCACGGGTGTTCATCGGGCAACAAGACTAAGCTTCTTATTATCCCTGTATAATGTTTACAATAGCTAATTCAACTATTATAATAAGGACGAGAGAGACCGCGCGTCCCCCATCCCCCAACTCTGTTTTGGGGGGGTTGCTCGTGTAGCTAAATTGACATAGGCTTTGACGTGAATTTATGGATCAAGGAGAGGATACTGCTACTGGTATGGTATCTACTTGTACCATACCACATAGGCACCCACTACGTGCCTACGTCTAGTTTGCCCTATATCAGTTAAGCAATCATTTCACCGTTATTATCTGCAAATGATAAAGATTTACGAGTACGTGCAATCTAGGATAAGATATCATTTATCTCATTGATTTTTAATGTCATTATTATCAGACATTATTCCGTGATTTATTTTTCGCGAATATTTATCTACATTCTACGGTCTTTTCTACGAGCACGAATGCCAAGATTTTCTCAAGTGTCTCATCGCATATAACACGTAACAAGCAACGCGTCTTATGTAGAAAGTTTGTTATTATTGGAACATCGATGGAGACGACAAAGAAAAGTGTAAAAATACTTTTACTCGTCTCTTGTTGAATTTTTCTTCTTTATTCCATTGAATAATTATATAGAAATAAAAATGTTATATTTTTTTAATCGTTTGAATATAATTTGTTAGATTCTATATTACTAATACCACGAAGGACTCTGGAAGGACAATTAAGATTAGATGAACGAATAAATGAAAGAAAATATGGACAAGGATGAAAGAAAATTTGGGATCTCTTTTCATTCCTACAGTTAATTAGGAACTATTGACGTAAGTATAATATTATTTCACATATTATATCTTACTAGTCCTACTAATATTATAAATGCGAAAGTTTGTAAGAATGTTTGTTACTCTTTCACACAAAAACTACTGAACGGATTTTCATGAAACTTTACAGTAATGTAGCTTTCATATCAGAATAACATAATAAGTTGAAATTTTGACTCATTTTTGAAGTCCGAAATCCACGCGGGCGAAGCCGCGGGCGGAAGCCAGTATATACATAATATTGTAACCTATGAAGGAAAATGAATTGTCTGTTGAGGTAAATTGTAATAAACAAACTAGGTAAGTTTGGAGTCTTTCTTAGTGTATGTAATATATATGAGGGTACAAACCAGCATTTGGAGCCATTTTAGTGGTTACCGACGACGCCCATAGACAACCAGGTCCATAGGTATAGAGGTTATGATGTGTTGTCCTCTTTACTCCTGCCTCCTCCATGGGTCACCGGCATTTCATATAGTGTGTGTACTACACATCATATGAAATGCGACAGCACAGCTGTCACTTTTACACCGATATCGTATTAAGCGACTAGCGAGAGTTGCCTCCCCGGTAGTGCCGACCCGATTCGGCTGCATACATGCAAGCAGCGTAACACTACACTCATTGATTCGTACAGTAAATATTTTGGGAACCTCTGACTTGCTTTAGCACAGCTATTAATACCTCTAACCTTTGAAGGATGTTGTTCTGTTGTAATATTATCTTGTTGTTGCGTCACCTGCGCACGCGTCAGCGCCGCGCCTCTCTCGCGGCGCGACGCCATTGGCTGCGCGTGGCCTTCGTCACGTAGCGATACATTTGCCAGATACAGCCTTTGGCACTAAATATTCATGTTCTTCCTCAACCTTTTGCGATTCATGACTCGATGCTTGCTGAGTACCTATAGGTCTCTTCCAATGCACGCAATTCCATTGTAATCCTTGTTTTTCCTGCTAGGTACTTTTACTTTGTCGATCCATCTGGATGACTTTCGATCAGCTCGGCCTCTCCATTATTCTCTTGCCCCATCTCGATTCAGCGCTGTGGTAAATATGGCCGGCCCCACATCCACTTCCCTTGTGCGACTTTTTGATATGTCTCACATGATATTCGGTCAAAATATTGAAATATACACATAATATAGCCTGATTAATTATTTCACTCAAAATATAGTCGGTGTTGGACGGCCTCCCACCCGGCAGACTGATGACCTGGTAAAGGTCGCGGGAAGCCGCTAGATGGAAGCAGCTTTTCGCCCCGACATGTGGCGTTCTCTGGGGAAGACCTGTTCCCGGCAGTGGGCGTTTTCCAGCTGCTGATGTTGATAGATCTGGAACCAATTTTGTATTTTGGTATCTTTTTGTACTTTATCGTTGGTACTACTAAAATGGGAATGTATCAAGACCGGCACGACCGGGTATATGCCTGTCGCTGACAACGTTAGTTATAGCTTGTTAAATAAATGTAATCATGGAACGCATTGAGCAGTACCTACCAACAATGAATTTAGTGATTTTCGTCTCGCTAATAGGTGCCTACAGCTATTTTTTTTTATTAGGATTAGGAGCAAACGAGCAGGTGATAGATTACCTACTGCCGCCGCTTATAGACATCCGCGAAACTGGAGGCTTTGCTGGCCTTTTAAATAAGATAATAAGCTTAAAGGAAAATATCACGATACTATTATTGACGCTGGGAAATGTAACACTGTGAGGTGCCCCTAAGTATACAAATCCGTTGGCAGATAAAAGACACTAAGATCAGCCCCCTGTTAAATCGGCTTCGCCGTGTCAGGGCTCGCCTTGGGCTTATGAACCCCACCGCGACGACGAGTCTTGAACCATGGTGGGGAATGCCACGGCAAAGTATATTTAAAAAGACTCGAGACATCTGTATTGTATAGGTACTAGGTAGCCATGTGCTTGCTTTATTGACATTCAAGTTATTTAAAGTTAAAAAAAACGGTGTATAGTCAGTCGAATTTTCAATAATTTAAAAGAAAAATCAAAAACCTATTATTAAGATTCTGGTCCTTTCCAACCGTAATGCGAATATTGGAACTAATACGGACCCTAGAT
>LUGF01051776.1:31813-48195 GCA_001625245.1 Calycopis cecrops | reverse complement strand
GATACGACCTTGGGATCTTCAAGAAAAGAGCTTATTCTTTCCTCAAAGGTCGGCAACGCATCTGTTAGACCTCTGGTGTTGCGGATGTCTGTGGGCGTTGGTGTTCACTTTACATCAGGTGACCTAACTGCTCGTTTGCCTCCTATGCTATAAAAAAAAAAAAATTAATTTATTTAAAGTTAAAAAAAAAACGATTCAATAATTTAAATGAAAAATCAAAAACCTATTAAGATTCTGGCCCTTTCCAACCGTAATGCGAATATTGGAACTAATACGGACCTTAGATTCATCACATAGACTAAAACGTTCGCTAGCGGATGTAGCCGAGCTCTATTCATGGTAGTGATCATGTTCCACCCACCCTAGTTATCTAAAAGTGCTAAATTGTCTTTCATTAAACATGGTCGTCATAGGATCCAATTGCCCCAGTACGGCTTTTGCGTCACTCAGCCAGATTCACAAACTTCTGCCTTAGTCTCCTAAACTTTAGATACATTTTGACTACTCTATTGTATACCCCATCTAGTATGTGAGCTCATTCGTACCCAAGGTCAGGTATGACGTGGAAATGTTTTCGTGGCTGTTTGGCTGGGTTTTTGCAGTATATTGTTTTATATGATCTATAATAACAAGTGAGTGACCATTTCTATGTCTTAACGTCTGCGTCAAAGGGAGCTGGGATTATGCTCATAGGAATAGAATAAGAACATTTATTCGCTAATATACGTAGATCATGGTCTTCACAATAATTAAAAAGGTACAGTGTATTTGCCAAGGTATGGCGTGCAAAAATAATAATAAACAATGATAAAATATCATTTAAAGAAAAAAATTAACAACAATTAAAGAGCATCACCATCGCAGTTCTTATTATACAATAATTAATCTAATAAATTACAGTCAAATATCAAGTTAAATTAAGTAATACACATTGAATTCATTTTCTATTTTAGTATATCAATATAAAAAAAATAATCATTAATTTATTATTGTAAATAATAAATTATAAGTCGTGCATAAAATATTTTAAAATTTTATAACAGCTAAAATATACCTAATTAAATCCAAATAATAATAAGAAAATTTTCTTTTCTTATAAGTGTAACTATAATTGAAATATTCATTAGTTGTGTAGAAACATTTAGGTATCTAAAAGCCATTTGTGTAACTTATATTTAAATGCTATTGTCGATTGAGATTTGAAATGTATAGGAAGTTTATTATAAATTTTTATGGCCATACAATATGAATTATTTTTAAACAGACAATTTGATATTAGGCATAGTTAATCTCTCCGAATGTCTAGTGGCTCGTACCTCGTCACGCGTGCTGAAGAATTTAGGGTGTTTTTTTAAGAAAAATGCACCTTTCTTTTTTGTAAATGCAAGGCAGGAGAATGTTAAGGGATTTGAACAAAGGTTTACAACTATCTAAGATCTGTGCCCTACATATGGTTCTGATGCATTTTTTTTGCGCTTTGAATGCTCTATCTAAATCCACAGAATTTCCCTAAATTATTATTCCGTAGCTGAGAACAGATGATACGTATCCATGATAAGCATTTAAAAGAGTTTAATTAGTACCTAGCTATGTTTTTTAATTTCTTTTAATGCAAATATAAATTGGTTAATTTTCAAAACAAAAATATCCGAGTTGAAAGTTTCCACACTCATATATTTAATTAATACGTAGTATCGTCAGCAAATAAAATAGTTTTGTGAGGTGTAGCATTTGGTAAATCATTTATATAGAGTAGAAATAGGATTGGGCCAAAGATGCTACCCTGTGGAACGCCGTTCTTAATGTATCTGAACGTGGAGACGTAGGTTTGTTTAACTTACGTACGTAACTTTAACTATTTGTGTACACTGCTTTCTTTTATACAAATAACTTTTAAACTAATCATTTGCAATGCCACGGATGCTAAAACGTTCTAATTTTGCAGAAAATATATCATGGGAAACAAAATCGAATGCTTTACTCATATCAAAGAAAATAGCTGCTAAATGTATACGTTCATTGATTTTTTCTGTTATAGTTTTGACTAGACTAAAACACGCTTTCGTAGTCGAGTTATTTTTGCGAAAACCAAATTCTTCATCTTTTAGAATATTATACTGTGTTATAAAATTACAATAGGAACAGTTAATAATTACCTACATTAGGAACAGTCTCCATGAGAAGTAGGTCGATCTCTTTTAAGAGACTGGCCAGTCGCCGAGGTGCCCTGTCGCTGACAGATCCGGGGCATTTCAACAAGACCGTGAACGGCACCGTCGTTTTTAGCCAGTAGTCGGCCCTTAGTAAGGTCAGAACCTGTCACACCCTAACAAGGTGCGGTGGCAGCTCGAAAGAGTTTCCCCGGCTAAACATTTATATACCAACTCGCTCAGTTCTCTCGATCTCTTGCCCGTGGTGTATGACCACATTTTGCTTGTATTAACTGACTTTGCTAAAATATGGCAATTTTTATTGGACTATTTTTTAGATTTTCTAAGAAGCATCATTGCTGGAATGCGGCAAGTATTCGTCACACAACAGGGATGAAACACCTGCCGTCTTCTTTTAGAGGCGTATTTTTTTTAGATTTTCATCTAGTTGAAAATAAAGACGATTGTATAGGAGTTTTAAAAAAATATCTGTACTATACTGAACACTTCCCGTGGAAAAATATCATTTATATACTATACACGATAACATTATATCATCATGACTTGAGTCTGTTAATTAATTATAGGTTGTGTAATGTGCTAGCTCACGTTGAAGTGGAAAATGCCGTAGCTGATATGTCAGACGATCTTTATACTCCTTTTAGTTGAGATACAGATGATCGTCATCAACCTTACACCGTTTTATCACAGGCATTTTAACCCCGAGACGGCGGACACGTATTCTTACTGGATATTGGTAATTTTGGTACGTAATTTAAGGGTGAACTTCGCCTACACGCTTTCAAAACCTGTTTCTAAAAATGGAACCATTTTGAATTCTTTTCGTAGCTCTACACCGCCCATGATGATTCTAAGGAATCAACCCCTTCCATCAATGGGTGCTATGATATGGATTGCATTTTTAGTAAAGTCTAGAAAATAATGTAACGTTTATGACACGGAAAAGAACAACAACAAACAAACAAAAAGAAAACATTTTTTATTCTATTTTTCATATCTATAAATTACAAGTCTAAGCCATTAAGTCGAAGCCATTCATACTGTCAAATGGCCATGACAAGATTGTGAATACAAAGTAATTTCTTATAGAAGAATCAATATAAAAATAAAACTTGCTATAAAATTACGTAATATTTATTTATATGAGATTGATCAGGATCTCTAAATATCTTTAGTAGGTAGTTAACATTTACTTTAATCCAACGTATTTTTTCCTAAAAAGGTCACGAAACTACCTAATAATACGCCAACTCGTTATAATGAATATGCAAATTCATGATTATAAATTAAAATGTCGCTTATCTGTACCCAAATTACAGGATATGTATAATACCTATTACTAAATGTAATTAAACAATTTAGATATAGGAAACACGTTTAAAGATATATCGATTTTTGCATATTTCACAAGTCTACATCGCGACTTTCTTGGTGCGTTATCCTCTTTGTAGTAGAGCCATTCAGAAATGTCATTCATCATTTAGAAAAATGTTCTCTTCACTTCACGTCTCTTAAATCTTGAAAAAATATACTCCTTCGATTACTAAAGGTAATAAGTATGTTTATCGATTTCATTAGTCTCTATTTTTTAGATATCTGCAAAACCCATCTGGATAATTAATTATTATTTGCTCTTAGATTTAATTAGTACTTTACGTTATGTAAGTTACGTTACTTAGAAACACACTTTACTGTAAGTTACGTTACTTAGAAAATAAAATAAATTGAGAGAAAAACTGTGGTGGTAGGCGACTTACATCGCCTATAGACATCAGTAAAATCCCCATACTGAGGCTTTCCAGGCGCGATGCCGCGCCGGTCTTTGAGATAGGGTGTTTGTTGGAGATGTCCATCTAGCACCGGTTTGGGAATACCACGGTTACCAGCTAGATTAACTGTGCGTGTGCGTGGTAAGAGATTAGCACCAAAAACGCGTCGTTGTGGATTCAGGGACATTGAGATAATGACATTGAAACTTAAAATTCTGCCTCGTTATCAGAAAGTAAAATTTCTCTAATGATATTAAGCGGAACACACCACGAATACACACCTACACACTAATATCTATTTACATAGCTATCAGGATTTTCGTGACTTCCTAAACTTCCTGTCTTCTTTTCTGGATATATTCTTCTAAATTTTTTTTTATGCCATTATTACTTTCAAAAGGTACAATATAAGCGTCTTGACTTCGACATCTGACACTATGTTGGCCCTAATGAGCTTTGTTATTTCGAATTCAAGTGCAAACGTTTTTGGGCCTTAGCGCGGCATAAATTGATTTTATTTTAGGGACTTGGCCTATTCTCCAATCTGAATTCAATCCAATTAGTGCTGAGCTTAGCTTATCTCTATTTGCTTGAATAAGAGCTACTTATTGATCCTCGCCAGACCTTTCGAATATGACGTCTTTTTTGTGTTCATAATTATTTGTGGCTATACATTTTTTGTTCTTTCATTAATTGTTCCAACTTTCAAACTACGTATATAATAAAATATTTAATGATCTTTACAATATTTTACATCGAATACCGACCTTGATTCAAACAAGGTCGGTATTTTATTTAAATTGTGTTATCACCTACTTACTTGCCACCGCTGAAGCGAGAAAGAATTTTAATTGGTTTTGTGTAAATAAACTGTTATCTGTAAAAATACGTTAACATCTTGATACTAGCTACGAAAAGCCATTTTCAGTTATTCAAATGTTTTATTAATTACTAGCTGCGCCCCGCGGCTTCGCCCGCGTAAATTTCGATATCGTGGAAAATCATTCCATGGCATCCCTCAGGAACATTTTTTCGGGATAAAAGCTATCCTATGTTCTAATACCTCCAAGAACATGTGTACAAAATTTCATGATGATCGGTTGAGCAGTTTTCGCGTGAAAGGGTAACAAACAAACTTACATTCGCATTTATAATATTAGTAGGGATTATTCAAATGTTTTATTAATTATTTGACTAAAAGAAAGTAAATTTCGTAGGTACTGCTCCCAATATTCATAAGTCTAAATAGCTTAGTTCTAAAATGTTCTAAACGTTGTTCTACCCGACAACAACAACAACAACAACAACATACCTTCACCCGAGTGAGACTAGAGAGACTACGCGAAGTAGGCAGAGAATACAGACTACCATATATCAAGATCCTCACACATTTGCTTTTTAGGTACTACGCCGTACCCAAAGGGTAAAAACGGGACCCTATTACTTAGACTCCGATGTCCGTCCGTCCGTCCATCTGTCACCAGGCTGTATCTCATGAACTATGATAGTTAGACAGTTGAAATTTTCACAGATGGTGTATTTCTGTTGCCGCTATAACAACAAATACTTACAATTAAATAATATGAATATTTAAGGGAGGGTTGACAACGGCAACAGGTAGACACTTGAAATATTCACAGAATATTAAGTTATATATTGTCTTTAAAAATATTATTTAATTAAAATAAAACAAATATTTAAGGGGGGCTCCCATACAACAAACATGATTTTTTCGAATTATTATTACTTATTATACAGTGTAGTAGTAGTGTAAGTAGATAATGGTACGGAACCCTTCGTGCGCGAGTCTGACTCGCACTTGGCCGGTTTTTTTTCACACATTTCCCTTGCTTCCTCCACATTCAAAACTCTTCAAATATTATCTTCTGCGTGGACCGAAATTGGACTTACCGAAAAACATTTTTTTTTGGAAAATTAACTGTATTTTTAAATACATTAATTAAAAGTTAAATAGTCAAATCAAAATATCGCAATGGGGGTGAGGTAGGTAGTCTTTGGGTAACTACGGTTGCCGTTGTATTCGCACACTTTTTATACAGATGTCTTACCCTCATTTACCGCACTAAACATGACGACATAGCTGTTACACGGTGTTATCATGTAAGCAGAGTTACCTTCTCGGTCGTGCTGGGCTAATTCGCCTGTAATGCTGAATATAGCATTAATCGACAATGCTTATATTTACTTAAAGTTAAGTTTAGAATATAGTTAATTCAGTTTATGTGATGAATTTAAAACAATGGCTGGCGTATGGGTTGTACTGAGGGAATATAATACGTTACTTGTAACCTTCTTTATGTTCGTATGTGGTACATGTGAGCATGTAGCCAAAATGGGTCGGAACGACCGGGGAGGTACCTCTCGCTTACACGTTAACCAGCATTAAGTGACAGCTGTGCTGTCGCGGTTCGTGTGGTGTGTAAGTAGCCGGTGGCCCATGCAGGGAGGAGGAGGAAGGAGAGCCACTCATCTGCATAACCTCTGCAAATGTCCATGGGCGTCAGTAGTAATGAAATTGGCTCCGAAGGCTCGTTTACCCCCTTATATTTCAAAAAATGAATTAATTCTATATGTGCGTGTTGAAGCCACAACTAAGAAAGGCTTTATAGTGTCAATAACTTGCGGTGACTGTGGTCCGCTGCGCGGGAGTGGATGACGTCACGGAGGCTCGCGCGTCTCGGCCAATCAGGGGCCGGCGTTGTAGAGGCTCGCCACTACTAACGTGGCACGTTGAGCAAGCTATCGGAATTCCTAGAAACCTGTCTATCGTGTAACTGTTTGTTGCGAAAACCACAAGTCTAGTATTGTTATATGTTTTAGTATCCCTCGTAATTTGTTCGATATTGTCTCTTTCATTAGATCAATAAATACTAATATAGCATGTTATTCCATTCATATCATTATGTGTGATGTTCTCAATACTTACTCTGCAGTAAAAATAAGAGATACTCATCTATCTAAGACTGATACTCAGTAACCTAAGATAGCTTAATGTTAAGGCTGCACGAAAATACTAGATATTACTCCATCCCGTACCATAAATGTAAAATGGACCTAAAGTTACAACTAGCGGTAGCGCGCTTTGTGTAAGTCCCGGCATCCCAATCGGCTTAATAGGAGGATAAGGAATCTTTATATTCGCTCAATTTTGCGGATATCTATGGGCGTAAATTTTTAGCAAGTCATGGAACAGATCTACGCATAAAATAGAGTTGTGTACAATAAAAACACGGTAGAAGTAAAAGTTCAAATTCTCTGAGTATATTTTCGTTTGTCGGAGTTTCAATTCACTATGAATTTACCACTTAATGATGTCTTAAGGTGCTGATAGACTTGAGCATTCACATGTAATGAGCATTCATGCGAATGTTACATACAGAAAAATAAACGAGAGCATTCTAGCGAGTATTGCTTCGAGTTTTTTGCCGAGCCAAGCTTCGGTCATAGTTCTGCGTCCCCGTTCCCCGTCACTAGAATGCTCGTGAAAATGTTCATGTTTGGCTCTATGCTTGGCTCGGCTCGTTGATCAGTTCGACAAATATAAAAACGGCGAATGCTCGATGTTCTGTTACAAATGAATGCTCAAGTCTATCAGCACCTTTAAGTTTACGCGAATGTTATCTAATACAATAAAACTTTACCGGATTTTATCGCGGTTTATTTAAATAATTTACAAGCGCGACGTTACCAGATCATGCACGGTCATGGACTCCATGTCAATCCGTTTTGATTGTAAAAAGTTTCACTTGAAAAATATTTACTTGTTCTCATACTCATTTTCCTCCTAAACGTTTTATAATACCCGCAGTGTGGTGCGAAGGTATAATCTATGTTTGCCCATCAAGATTGCGAGTGATATTGCGATAAGCCCGTTGTTTTCCGGCCTTGTGTTCGTCGCTATACTGTCATGTATATTTTTATTTGTCTAGTAGGGGAGATAGGGGCTGGTTGTTACAGGGGTAGGTTGTTACAGCAACGATAGCGGCTGAATGGAGAGAGATAATTAGATGCTTTAAAGAGACAAAAGTCACGCCACCAAAGGCCCACAAGGCGCGCGAGCCTCAATGGGCCTAACGTTTGTGTGGAAGGTGCACGTGCACGTGGCTGAGAAAAAGACAGGAAAGTAACTTTTTTATTTTTTCGTAATGTTGGCCTACAGCCTGCTAAATTTGAAAGATGAGACGTGTGTTGCGTGAACTTAATGCAATTATGCTTTCTCTCTATAAAATATATAGATTCATACAGTTATATTTATAACTGCGTTCACTACATGATCTTGAACGGTTGGTTTTGGTGTTGGGGCAAGAAGTGACATTAGCTCGGGGTAAGTTGTGACATGTCACAACATGCCCCGTATCACTTTTTGACGACTATCATAATTTCAACGCTTAAATTTGGTTTTTTTATAGATTGAGGACGTATAAAAAATGGAAGAGGACATGTATACACCTCCTATTTAAGAGTTTACCAAAGATGTTTTAAGAGTTATGGACACTTTAAGAGAACGCGAGATCTCCATATATACTAACCCAGTTCTGTATGTACCAGAGATTTGATTCACAATGAACCTACTTTTTCTCCCAATGCTATACGACTCTATCCAAAAGCTGCTGCTATAACTAGGAAGGTATCCCAGAGAACGTGAAAATCGGCTATTTAACGGATGCAGCTGAGAAAAATGAATTGGCGCTGGAACAAAGTAAGAAGAAAGAAGATATTGATATATTCACTTCTTCTTATAAAATAGGAAAGTTAACTAAAAAAGGAAAGGCGGGCAAGTAAGGAATATCAACTGAACCAGAAATGGGTCGAAGAACAAATAACAGTGCAGTAAAGTGAAAGGTGCTACAAGACTCGGACGACGAAATTGAAGAAGATGGCTATTTTTGGTTGACTGATGTGTCTGCGTGTGCACCATTTGACCAGTGTATAGCTGATGAGGAATGGGTACAATGTATAGTTTATAATTAATATAAGAATCTGTGATTTCTCGTAATAAAAAGTCTGACAATGCACTTCCTTCTCAGTGTAACTTTTTACCCCGGGTGGTGTAACAACCTGCCCCAGGCGCGGGGTAAAAAGTGACATGCATTTTTTTCTACTATTTATTCATTAACTCCATTTCTAATCGTCCATTATGTAAAATTATTTTTGACATTAAATCTTGAATAGATACTTAATCAAACAAACCTAAAAGTGGGTAGTATAATAGCTTACATAAAATGTCATGCCACTTTTAGAAAAAAATGTAACAACCAACCCCGGCCTCCCCTAATAGCAGTCCAAGCATTAGGTAAGTAGGATAGCCGGTGGCCCATGGAGATCTATGGACGTCGGTAGTCATGATAATGGCTCCGACTGCTCGTTTGCCCCCTTATAGCATAAAAAAAATTCACACTAGTATCTTAAGAGGATTCTTGATTCTATCAGGCAGTAGGTAGATCAGTTCAGTAGCCAGTAGTAGCAGGTCTGGGATGCGAATGGGCATAGATACATGGTGTTCAGGGAGAAAAGTCTGTATTCAGCAGCTAGATAGTTTAGTGCTATGTAGCTGTTGGATGCTGTTCGATGCTGATGATGAGAACAAATTCTGTTCATTACCATCACATTAATGTGTCCGCCTAATTATGTCTACTGCGGCTATCTATATAGAGTATTAGCTTCCGCCCGCGGCTTCGCCCGCCTGGATTTCGGATTATAAAAAATTCCTATAAATTTATGTTTTTTTACTTATTTACTAATCTATCTATCTAATTATTTACTTATTATGTTATTCTGATATGAAAGCTATATTACTGTAAAGTTTCATGAAAATCCGTTCAGTAGTTTTTGTGTGAAAGTGTAACAAACATTTTTAAAACTTTCGCCTTAATAATATTAGTAGGATTGCCATCTACACAAGATATATTATACTCCATAAATGCTTGCGACGACACAAGGGCGCCCTCTTATATCATCCCCGTATTCCTATCCGGAGTCCGACACGAAAGAAATCGGGCGCACGATCGACGGGATAACGTTCTCTCCGAGACACCGGGTGTAACACTAACAAGTTCTTGACTCTGTACTGTTAAAAGATATAACAACTCCATAACTATCTTTGGTTGTATTCTGGATATTCTTGATTTGTATTCCGTCAGACAAGGGCCCTAGTGTGCCCTGGTGTTAACAGATCCGGGGCACTTCAGATTGGGCGGCCAACGGCACCCGAGGGGGTTTTAGTGGGGATCGCGAGTCCCACACACCCATCGGACCCTACCCAGGGCCGATCGCAGTGAGCAACGAATTTCGCCGCGAAACCAAAAATAAGTCTAGACTCCAGTGCACACTCATTTGCTTGCATACGAGACGTAGAGTATTTTCCTAGTCATTTAGCGTGTAAGAAGTGCCACTGCATGCATGCATGTAACCGAATTGGGCCGGCACGACCGGGGAGGTACCTCTCGCTTACACGATACCGGTGTAAAGTTACAACTATGCTCGCGCGTTTCGAGCCGTGTGTAAGAAGCCGGTGGCCCATGCAGGGAGGATCAGGAAGGAGGGCAACGTCTGTGTCACCTCTTTGCGGGATGTCTATAGGCGTCGGTAGTCACGAAAATGGCTTCGAATTTTCCCGCCTATACCTACTATAAAAAAAGTCTCGACACTCGTTTATCTTCATAAATATGGATCCCATAATTTGATCGTTAAGTGACCAAGGCCTCAAACAGGCGACACAGATTTTGCGCGTCATTTACAGGCGTCCCCGCCCCGTTTTAATTCAAATTTATGACAGTCAATTACAACGGTATCAGTACCAATTGTCCTGATTGACCGTCTTCTGGTATATTTGGATTTATATTGTACGGCTACTTAAGGCGATTAACACACTGCACCGCTCACCGCCGCGGTGTGCGGTGAAGCGGAGTGTGCGTGTTTGGTATCAACGGATTTAATAGAGCCCAATGCAACTTGAGATCCGCTTCACTGTACACCGCGGCGGCGAACGGTGCAGTGTGTTATCCGCCTTACAGGGTTTATTTTGGTGCTGGGGGACATTGGGCTCGCATTGACATTCAGTCAACAGCCATAAAGTTAGGAGAGATGGCAAACGAGCCGTCGGATACTTTCGTGTTTATTCACATAGAAATAACATCACTTCGTGATTATTTTTCTGGCATCCACTTTATGGGGTATACTTATATTTCAGGTATTTAGTCTGTGGGCTTGGTGATCACTTTACATCAGGTGACCCAACTGCTCGTTTGCTATGCTATAAAAAAGCCACACACCGCATGAAACGCTTCAGCATAGTCACATAGAATCGCTAGCCAGCGTACTTTCCCTGTCATGCCAGTCATGTTCGACTGCATTTCAGCAATTGGCACCAGCTCCTACTTCCTAATATGGCTACAATATCTATAAAAGATCCTTTTAACCTGTGAAGTGGCTAATAAGGATTTGTCAATATTTCATCATTTTATACACGCATACATACACACTTTGGTCAATATTGGCACGATGATTCACGTCAAAAATAGGACATCGTGTGTGTAATATTTCCCCGAATTACCTCACTTGATGACGGCGCATAAGCAGCATAAAAATTGCACTGATAACAAATTGGAGGTGTGGACGAGCCTACGTCATCAACGTCAAAGCTTATCTAATCAATTTATACTTTCCACATTAGCAATGTTCTATACATCCAGTATAAGCTGAAAGAAAGTGAATTGACAGTAAAGTATTTTTCCACTCTGGAAAATCTGATTGGACGTATGACATGATCTACACAGAGTCAATAACTGACTTTGAATTTGAAACAAGGAATCGTTGACTTGAAAAAACTTAGTGTTTGTTTGAGACTTTCGTGTTTATTACACACTAGCTTCCGCCCGCGACTCCGTCCGCGCGGATGTCGGTCTTGGCGTGGATGGATTTACTTTTTTTCTACGTACTTTTCCAGGATAAAAAGTATCCCATTTTATGCCCAGGATAATAAGGTATAATTATACCAAGTTTCATCGAAATCGAACCGTTAGTTTTCACGTGATGCCTGAACATACAGACAGACAGACAAAAAATTTTTTTTATCGCATATTTGTGTTTGGTATCGATCCAGTAACACCCCCTGCTATTTATTTTTTCAATATTTTTAATGTACGGAATTGACCCTTCTACAGATTTATTATATAGCTATACTATATAATAAATCTGTAGAAGGGTCAATTTTTGTTGTAATTACTTTACGGGTTTTAACACGGTAAAAATTAAAGGCCAAAATGACCTTTGCCCGACGTTTCGACTGGGTTACACCAGCCGTGGTCCCGAGCCGACTGAGACCGAAAACTTAGTGTAATGGCGGCCATACTTTACGGTATACCGGACAGGTAGAGTAGGGGTATCAAACTCAATATTGCTGAGTGTCTTATACTAGGTTCAGAATGCGTAGGCCGGGTTCAAAAAAAGATTAAACACTTTTAATTATTATACCATTTTTATTTATTTATTGTTAGCCCGCGACTTTGTTCGCGTAGCATAGTTCTATCATAATCAAAGTGATTTGTTATTGTTTGCTTCTTTCGGGTAAAGTAATCCGTCGGATAAAGTATAATTACTGAAATTCCCGTAGGAATGAGCGATTTTCCCGCAGTAAAAAATGTTTTAAATCTTGACCAGGTTTAGTATCTATACACGACAAAAAGTTTCGAACGCATCAAGTAGTTTCGGTCAATTAGCCTGGATCTAACAGACAAATAGCAAAAAAAATAAAAAGTATTCTAATACTATTTTAACGTCCCCCCAATTACTTTTTCGTAAATGTATTCACTGTTTTATTATTATTTTTTTTTTTTGATATAGGAGGGCAAACGAGCAGCCGGAGCCATTTTCATGACTACCGACGCCCACAAACATCCGCATAGAGACTATACAGATGCGCTGCCCTCCTTTCTCCTCCCACCTCCATATTTAAGATATTATTATTACTATATTAGATAGTTGTCACAAATCATATCAAAAGAAAGATAGAGAATAATTGTTTTGAGCTCGAGGATCCGGATACCTGACTTCTTGTTTTTGACAAGTTCATTGATGTCAGGTAGCATATTCGTGGTAGTTATTGCAGATGTGATGATGTGATGTCTATAATCTCTAAAAAATAGGTTTTTTTGTATTGATATGCTCTGAGGGCTGCTTGCGACCCGCGGGACGTATCTTTGACATCCCTGAGGTAGAGGATCAGGCGACCAGACAAAAATTGCAAATTAATTCTTGCCAGTGGGTATATCTGGCTTACTGATAGCGTGTGCAGCTGATTTTTGTCTCATGCACAGGAATAGTTTGAAGTTAGTGTCGGCGCCGATATTACTAACTCGAACTTAGATATTTAGTATATCTAAGTTCGAGTTAGTTGAAGGGATCGAATCCTGTATAAACCTGCATGAATGGTTTCCTTTTCCAAGCAAATATACCATGCTTAATCTACTACTATTACGCTTCATTCTTCGAAATTGCCTTCTATATCATATTCAAATCGAAATAGTATTTAAAGTAATTCTGCTATTGTAGAGATTGTTTCTTAAGTAGGTCCTTAAGCCAATTGGAAAATATTTTGCATTTTGTCCCGAAAAACTCTTGAGAATTATGACGTGAGACTGCCTAAAATACAAGTTAATAGATTTTCTTTGAACTAAAAACCTTAAGAATTAAGACGGGCCACTGTCCGCTGTACAATTTAATACATTTGCTTTTAATGAAAAGTAACGACAGTAACAGCTGAAACACGAATGCACGAATAGGTAATCTCGTGTTTCAAAAGCGTAAAGAATTGTGAGCTATAAATGGAGACCTTCGTATTGAGAAGTCACAACCAGTCATGGTTATTTGTGCACAATTGTATCAAGATTACTATAATAACCGCATTATAACACAGATCATAAAATAAATGAAGCATAACGTTTAACTTGATTGTGATGAATATAGAAGGAATATGCTCTCTTGTTTACATCACGTCACCATTCATGGCTAATTAACTAGGTAGTATAGTACTTATAGAGTTAAATATATAATAGTTTAGGGAGTATTCTTCCCTCATGCATAAGTGGCAGTGCCTAGAAGCCACTGGTTTACCACTTAGCCAGCCGGTCCTACTTTTGAATACAAACTCACGTAGCCCACATCGAAATCCAATGAAACTTTTTTTTATAGCATAGGAGGCAAACGAGAAGTTGGGTCACCTGATGTAAAGTGATCACCAACGCCCACAGACATCCGTAACACCAGAGGTCTAACAGATGCGTTGCCGACATTTGAGGAAAGTATAAGCTCTTTTCTTGACGATCCGTATCTCAACTGTATCGCGTATCACCGCTTTCACGCCATAAATCCAGGTCCGAAAAAATCAGATCAGATCGCTGTAGTCTAGATATTCTAGCCTTACGCACATATACTAGTTTATACAACTATCTACTATGTTTTAAACTAGAGTTATAAAAACATCGTTCCAGACGATGGCAGGGTTTGCTGCATATGCGTGTGAACACGGCGAGCGAAAGTACACACATTTAAAAAAGCTTTTGATAAGTTTGCGTGCGTGATTCTGGTCACGTAGGTTGGAACTGAAAAGTGACACGCGATTAGTAACAGCGACTTACGGAGAGAGGTTTTAATGGAAAAGTAGAGTTTGCTATTATAGAGAAAGATATGTTCAAATAAAAACATAATATGATTTGAAGACTTTTTGAGCAACCTAGCTGTCGGGCTCTTCAGTTTATCAGAGCAATCAGTATATTAGTATAGAAATTACTAACTACACAGTCTTTTATCCCGAAAAGTGAATGGATAACCTGGGAATAGATTTATGCGGATGAAACTTCGGGGCACAGTTAGTCTATATAATTATACTATACTGTGCGCGCGCTGCTACGCCACCAACAGATACGTCCGCATGGACTATCATAGCAATATATAAAATTCATTGGAATGACAGTGGCGCCACCTGTCGAAAATTGGTCGTACCAACTTAGAAACCTTCGTGGGCGCATACACGAAAATATCCATACAAATTTCAAAGCAATTGGTCAAGACGATTAGTAGTTGACATATGGAAAGCAGCGTCACCTACCGGGTCCAATTGTATTTTTAAGCATCCAGGAAACCATCGAAATACCCATATAAAATATTAACCCAAGTCGTTTTCCCATGGGAATTAAGCATTTTCCCGTGGTAAAAATAGCCTATGTTAATCTGAGATAATGTAGCATTCAAATGGTGAAAGAACTGAAAATAAATTGAAATCGGTCTAGTACTTTCGGAGTCTATTCATTACATACAAACATACACACACAAACAAATCTTTCCTCTTTATAATATAAGTATAGATAAAAAGCAATCCTGAGGACTGATTTATATAACTACGCACAGCCGGAATTACTGTATCTAGAACTTTACTTCATGAAATTTGGGTTAGAGAATAATTTCAAAATGTAAATGAGCTGGATTTTTGAAAATTCAACCCCTCAGGGGGTGACATAGGAGGGTGAATTTGATTGGAATTTTCTATCTTATTTTTGACTCCCAACGAAGTGAGTTGCCTAGTAATTTATAAAACAAGAGTTATAATAATCGATGCACAGGACACAGCTGACGTGGTACAGTTACATAATGATGAGAGGTAACTAGTACAAGCCGAGTTACATATAAAATAGATGTAAATACCGGCTTGTCATGCTCGATCATTTTTTATCTAAATGTAATTACGCATGTATAATGTACATGATTCTTTCGCAATAGAACCTTCATTAGCTCCATTTACCTTTGACCCCTGAAAACTTTTTAGCTGAGTTTAAAAATTTGAGAATTAAAAAAAAGAAACTATTTAAAAATTAAGAGCGTAAGTGTCAACAGCTGCTATGTTTTGCCGAAAAACTAAAATGAAAAACTAGGACTTCATTGATACTTTCGCGATTGTTAACCATTTTGTAATTACTTTATGGATATGCGACGATAAAATATTTATTAAAGGTACTAGGGAAGACATATATGTACCTTTAAATAGCACCTTTAATAAATATTTTGTCGTGTAAATACCCGTAAATTAGGTACTATAAGATGGAAGGAAATTGGGTATTGGCTCTAAGCTATTAAGCAAAGAGAAACAAAATAGAGCATTTCTCAAACCTAACCTACCTTGCTATTAACTTCTAACGTGCTCTAAATATAATGCAGGTGTAACCACGGGGCTCAGCTGCTACCTGGCTGGTAATAAAGACTTCGCAGAAAAGGAAAACAGAAATGCCCGAGATAATTACGCAACAAACCGCAACATGCGATCATGTACCCGACCAATCAGAGCACAGGATCGCAGACGCACCCACTATGCCTCACAAAATGCAGCGCTGACTAAAAACCCGTTGCTTTTATATACGTTTGTACGAACTGT
>LUGF01051776.1:6315-18534 GCA_001625245.1 Calycopis cecrops | reverse complement strand
AACTTTATGATTATGTCAATAAAGTCCGATTTTCGTAATTTTTTTTTCATAGGTAGATTTTTATTTATATTAATTGTAGCAGTTGTTTTTGGCACCTTCACGGGCAAGCCAACGGCGTAAAAAATAAATGAATTCGTCGGGTCACAGCAGACCACATGGCCTGCTGGTAAAGTTTACGATGTGTCCCGCCGGCATACCACATGGCTTGCTACAGAATTTGTTAGAAACCGAGCGTGGCTAGCAGCAAAAGAAATGTAAGGGCCGCGCGCCGCCCACATGGCTTGTCGTATCAAAAAATCCTCGTATGTATGTGGCGGTGAGAGTGTTAAATAGTTGTGTCTCTTACAAGTTGCATAAATTACTATGATTACTATATTTATAGATATCATGCGTCCCTCACGCTTTGCACTCGTGGGGAAAAAATGGACGTATGAAACTTGATCGTGGGACAAATGACCCCTACAAAAACTGACGACTGGTCGTCTGAATGGCACGTGTGGAGTGTCATCAGAAACCGGTCAGGCGCGAGTCGTGCGCACGGGTGTCGTACAGCGGGGTTCGAGCAAGAAAACATGTTGAAGTTGACTTACTTTGTGTGACACAACATATAAGTTTTTACAATGGATTTTTTGAATGATATAATTTATCAATGTTCATATTGAAACTGAAAAATTTATTGTCATGATTCTTAGTCAACTAGAAGTTAGATCCTCAAATAGGCGCATAAACGGCTTTATCTTTTGATTGCGTTGGCTTCGAAGTATTTCATTCTATCTGTATGATCTCATCCACTCTAGAAAATGTTGACTCCTTTTTATAGAGGAGCTATAACGTAAGTATAGATGTGTTGCTAGGTTCAAGTTTATTCAAAATTGGATTTTACGAATCTCCTTTTGAGCATCATTACTCCAACATTTCAACTCTAGCCCTATAGTGAAAAAAGCGGCGAAACAAACCAAGCGGGACCCATTGTTCGAAATAAATCAAGGTTATATTATAATAACTAGTTAGCGCTTTTTATGCGCTGAATTACTACGCATTTCGAAAACCCCGTTTAACGTAATTTTTTTGTATATAGCAAAGCGGGACAAACCAATCGAAGACATTTGGTAACTACCGACGCCCGTTAAAATCCGCATTATTTACAGATACGTCTGCCTCCGTCCCCCGTCCCCTTAATAGGCCATCAGAAACTCTGGAACCGCGACACCATACCTATTTCTTAAGGCGGTATTATGTGAGCGAGAGGGTACCTCTACCTGCCACTCTCGACCTTCCAGCTACGATGGAACTCTCCTACTATAATTGCGTTGATTTTAATGTTGTTATAAGAAATGCAATAAAACAATTTAATGGCAACACTTGATCTATGGAGTGGACTTGCAATCGATATTTACAATATTACAACCACATGAGAAGATTATGAGTTCTTTGTTCGCGAAGCCAAAAGCTTAGTCCTTATTGGACGAGTAGCGTCCTCCCACACAGCATTACTAAGGTAAATGTACTACTGAAACAGTCAAAGTAATAAGCAGCTGATATAAAATTATAGGAGTTAGTAGTTAGCTTCTTGAGCTTTGGAGTTAATATTAAAACTAGTGCCTCACTGAGATATTCAGTTGCGGGCTAATAATTTAGAGACCCGTAACCGACAATTCATGTTTTTAATTTTAACGATTTTCACAATTATCCTATCCGATGTACTATGCTTTATAGGGAGTTGAGGGCTCGAAACTCATTATGTAAAAAGATGAATGTTTATGTCACACTAGTTGACCCGACAGACGGATACCTCCAGCGACAGACTGGCCGCGTTAAAAAAGCCAGACTTCTTCTTGGGGGCTGTCCGGCTGCATCTGAATGGGGTTAGGTTCCCACCCTGACTCCTGGCCCCAGCACTCCAATGGAGCACACAAATTGTCCAAATGGGACCCGCTCAGGAGGTAAAAACTGTACTGTGGATTAAGACAACTCTTAATCCACAGTACAGTTTTTACCTGCTGAGAATTAATATGTAGCTAGAAAGATATAACTATTCTAATTAGTTATTTATTTTAAACTACTTTTTCAATTTTAAACTTTATTTGATTTCTGAACGACAGTACGAACATCAAATGTTTGACAGAAAGGAATAGTTTCTATGGGAAAACGAAATTGTTGTTTTTACTATATTCCTATCATTTTTTTTATATTTACTCACCTTTTAAACGTTCCCTGAACTTCCACAATTCATTCAAAACCAAAATAATCCAAATCGGTTCAGGCGTTCTCGAGTTTTAGTGAGTCTAACGAACAGCAGTTCATTTATATATACTTGGTTTATAAGACTGAGAGGCATTAAATGTAACCACATAATTATACTATAAGTGCCTACAGTTAATCCGAAACTATTAAAGAAAAGTTTACGATAAGTTTACGAAAATACTTTTTTTCAAACAAGTTAAATAGCGAAAAAATGTTATCATGCTTTGTACCGGGCGGTTACTGCGAGCACGGGGTGCTCAGATACAGCGTGTACGAAGTGAGAAAAAGATTTGAAAAATTCCTGTGGCTAAACTATCGCTCCGATTGATCTGTTTATACCTAGTTGTGTAGCTTGGAAATTATACACTAAATATGTGGTTTCATTTAATGCCTCTCGCTTTTATCAACCTTGTATATAGATAGATGTTTAAATATTTCAATAGTATAGTTACATAATATAGTATAGTGCTAAAGACACTTTGAAGATATTATTATTAGATCCTATTGTCCATCGTGTGAAAATTAAATCTGCGACAGGTTTACAATTAGGTTTTTCTAATTCCCTTATTCTATACTTTAATATCTTTAAGTTCACACTTTTTTGCTCAATAAATTATTATTGAGTCGGGCTACAGAGTTGAAAAACTATTTTATTATATTCCTAACCTGTGGTCGAACCTTGAGTGTACCTTGTCAAACTAAATATCGTTGCCAAGTTTAAATTGTCTCAATAAATCACCGTAAGAACAGTTCTAAGACGAGATTGTACGCAAAATTGTAAGAGAGGTCAAAAAACTCGCATGAATAATAATGACTCTAAATAATATTCCCTGTTAAAATGCCTATATGAAACCATTTAATAACGTTTTAATGGGCTGCGTACTATTCTTGTCTAGGCAGAATGTGATCAATGAAACTCAAACCATTTGTATAGTTTTAGTTAAGTTGACATTTTATCTTATAACTATCATCCTGATATCTTAATGTGAAAATTTCTTTTACGCAAATGCTATTGAAATTATTTGCTTCAAATTTGGCACAGTTCTCAATATTATAAAAATACTTCTTATCCGGAAAAAACAACGATTCCTTTGGGACATATTTTGACGCGCGCGAAACCGGGGAAAATAGCCAATATAAGACACTGGGAAAGGGAATGCGAGTCGTACAAAAATAATTATTAAATTACTTAAGTATTTCTATGCTTCCATTTTCATTATCTAATTGTTTTGAAGAGTGGACCATCGGCGGTGGAAAAAATTCCAGTAAAATGGAGATGAAAATTGAAATTATCATTCCACGTAGATACCAGATAGTCACGGGCTTGGGATCTAAACTGAACCATATGGCCGCTATTCCAATACCTGCCCACCTGATCCGCATCTACTGCGTAGATAAAATTCGAAAAAAATGCCCGTTTAGCTCTGACACGCAACAGGAGTTTACTCTTTAGAATCATGACTCTACAGTGAAAGTTGCGTATGAGACGTTAGTTAGCCGATCGTGAAATATTTCGTTTTAATCCTCAGGATTGCCTTTCTTAGTAAAACTTCTAAGTATTCAAATGCGTGACGGTCAAGGGCTGACCGTGATGTCCACGACTAAATATAGCCCGCAATGTCCGAAGTCATCAGATCTCGTCCGGTGCCAGTTGACGTTGCCAAGATGTATATGTCGGTGTACAAGTCGAGCACATACTACACCTCCGTATTTTGTTGAGCGCTGAGAGACGTACAAATTACTGGGTGTTTTAGACGAATTCTCGTACGTATTTTGTAAAGCCATTGCCAACCACGCGCTCCAAAATGTTGAAGTACTGTACGATTTATAAGAGACAGTTAGACTTCGGTTCCCCCCTAGTTTATAAAAAATGTATGTTTGTCCTCTATGAGAGCTAAAATGGGTGGATAAAAGCTGAGATTTCGGGGAAAACGTCAGATTACTTTGAGATCAGTTTTGTGGATCTCAGTATCTTCTTGATAATTATGATAGTCACAATTTCTTACTGATCTTAGCAGTGGGCCGCTGAGATTTACAGTATATCTATAAAAGTAGGATCAAGTTGTATGTATAAGTGAATACATTGTACTCTTTACTTACCCCACTAATATTAGATAATTTATTAGATACTTGCTAGGCCCTGCGACTTCGTTCCCGTAGCGTAGTTTTATTATAATCAAAGTGATAAAGGCAACATAAAGCTGGCCGTGGAAAAATCAATCCTTTTTTAGTTCCACTCCAGCAGCTTTCATAGTTTGTCCCTGTAACTTATCGTCATTGCAAAGCAGTAACCCCAGGGAATTGCGTGCGCTTGAACTCAAATGGGAAATTGTTGGGAATGTGTGGTATACGCGGTATAAGTACAGATTCACCGGCGCCACATTCATAAAATCATAACACCACAGAAAGTTTCTTTAAAATTTTCAAATACCGAAAATAATACATTCATAAAGTAATTACTGAATTTGACATAGGAATGACCTATTTTCCCGTAGTAAAAAGTGTTCTAGATATTGACCAGGCTTAGTTAGATACTACCACAAAAAGGTAGCATTTAAATCCTTCCAGTAGTTTCGGAGATAAGCCCGGACAAAAAGACAAACAGACAAACGGACAAACAGACAAACAGACAAACGGACAAACAGACAAACGAACAAACGGACAAACAGACAGACAAAATACTAATAATACTATTTTAACATCGCCCTCAATTATTTTTTCGTAAATATATTCAACGTAAAGACACATGGATTTTACTGTTTTATTATATGTATAGATTCATTAGAATTTCTTACATTTCAGCGTGTGTTGTATGAATTTGTCCTGCATTCACACAATCATGATATCTATTTTACCCATTAAGATAACTGGCTCTTGGCACTGACTGCCAGTTATTTTATGTCAGTTATTTATGTATCATGTCGCCTAATATTGCCAAATATTGCTAATGGTTTTATAAACTTGTACTTTCGTAGCATTGTCTTTTGAGACAGATATGTCAAGAAGTCAAGATGGTAGTTTGATACACTACACTATTAATTGTCTTCGTCAGAGATCTCTTACATCCCCTAACGTCTATACAAAAGTTTTTGATCGACTAAAATAACATTAAAAAGTGGTACCACTGAGACCAGTACAAGATACTGTATGTAATACTATAGTTATCACAATATCTTCGCTACGTACTCACTTTTCTACGCGATATTCCTCCACGTCAACTGGGTATTATACAAGACGAATCATCTCAACAATGAAGTGGTAATACCGAATTACGTATTTTTCCATTTCAATGGCACAACCGTTTCAATTCACTACTGGCAGCGTACCAATAGCGCAAATAGCATGCCAAAGATCATCCGATGGTGTTGTGACGTCACCGAGGGTGTGCCTGCTCTTGGACGGATGCCCGGAGCAGATGCACGCCCATGCTTGCGCAGTATGGTGGGTGTTGCACGTGACTACTACTGGACTGTCACCTGACATTGCAGAGTACTGACTAATTAATTAATTATACTGTAGAAGATAAAAGTCCCCGGCACTTTCAGTTTGAAGCGAGTATTTACCTAGGAGTGCGATCGTCTTTGGTTTTCAGTGATAGCTATTGGCAATGGACTGGATTTTAGTCTACGTCACAGGTTCCTTTTAAACTCTTCTTATTTGCTATATTGCCTTTCAGTTATAGCTATTCGCAGTGAATGGGTTTAGTTTGCTAGAAGTTTCCTCTTAAACTTTCCTTATTTTGCATATAGGTTGTATTAGGCTTTGTAGGTATTGAGATGCTCCAGTCCAGAGATAAGAAAGAAGGGAGGCTCAGGTCGAGGCAAAAGCAAAGAGACACTGATTTGTCGTCTTGACTCAGGATAAAATGCGTCGTATGGCTATGGTATGAATATGTTGTTGTTTAGTTTAGTTTAAATTTTCAGTATAATAATTATTGTAAAATCAATCCTGCTTCTAATCAGCGAATAGATTTATTAACCTTTTTATTACCTACCTACGATAAAGAGCGTATCAACTATTAAAACACACGCAGGTAAACATTATACACATACTTGCAAAACGTAGCCATGATTTGATAGGCGTTGTTGAAATAATAGGTTGTACGTTGAAAAGAGCGAGAAGTCCTCGTCTTTTATATAAAATCTCGTATAAATGTGGTTGTGAATGGACTCCTTCGAAACGGGTCGATCGGTTTTTCATTGTATATCAGGTAGTTCTGAGAATAGATCGTAAATAATATTGATAATAACTCGTACCGGGTGAAACCATTGAGCGCAGCTAGTAAAATATACGTTTATTCAAAAAAATCTCTCCGTTTAGCTTAGTCGGTTAAAAATATGCTGGTAAATGTACTTCAGTGACGATGAAGATATCGTAATGACATGGAATATTCTGCCGCACGATATCGACAGCGTTCGAAACGGCGCGGTCACAAGGTTGAGCAAAGGTAACCTGTAATCTTCCAATTGATCCGGGCCCACTCAATTGGCGGGTCGTGAATCAAACGGCGGAAGCTCACACTTGGCGGTTCCGTGTACATGTTCATGAAACACTAACGCCATTTCACGTTCACATCATAAATAAACATGCACGTGACGTGGCAATAAATATTAAACACTTGAACACTTTATATAGTAGACATAACCGCTGCGACAAGGGCGGAGATAATAATAGAAACTAGGAAAAAAAAAAAAAAAAAACATGTACGTGACGTTAATTGTCCTAAATTGCTGAGATACATATCTGTCTATTGGGTTTAGAATAAATATGAAATACATAATGACTAGCTGCGTTTTGCGGTTTCAACCGCGTAAGATTCGATCCCGTGGAAATATCGAGATGAGAAAAAGATGGTGGCCGATTCTAACTCTCTCGACATTGACACGAGAATAGAGATACTCCTTAGATAAGCCTTACTATAGTTTTTGCAAAGCATTAATACAAAAAGCAGAACAATCACTCATATTACCTATAGATACCATAATTTACTTCTAAACACGTACAAAACCGAGCAATAGCTAATATACTATAATGTCTAGATTTTTCATAAGGTCTATTTTGATAAAACTATTGTTCTGTTAGTGTTTTTCATAGAAATGAATTTCTTATATTTCTTCTAGAATATATGGTATGAAATTTATCCCAAGAGAAGCCCTAATTCATACATTTTCGTTAACATTAATGTATGCACATTGAGTTGTGTGATGTCGTGGCGCGACTTTTAGAGGTGAAAAGCAACATATTGATTGTAAGCGGAATCGCTTACAAATCTTCTGCATGTTGGTTTCTAAGCAGCACTCGAATTAAATCCTGAGAAGTTGAATCTCATTCGTTACTCGATTTATGAGCCCGGTGATAAACCCATCAGGCCATCAGTGCATGTTGTATAAAATAGCAACGCAAATACTGATGATATCAAACGCAATCGGTGAACAATAGACAATGGTAATACTTGTGGCGTGCGAAAACCCATACCAGAAAATCCCCATGAAATCTTAGCAAAATAGTTTCGAAAATCTTGTTAGTAGTACGCCGACATATCTAAATTTCTAACCACCTGGGCCTTAGTATAGTCCCATTCGACGGTGGTGATGGCATCGGTGTTCGTCCTTATAATGTAGATTCAAATTACAATCGTACATGAAGTGGATTGAATGAAGTTCTTTAATTATAGACGCACAAGTTTAGCTTAAGGTTTTGTTATTTTTTTCAAGTGACACATTACTCGACAATGATGTGAGGCTAAAACGAAGTGCTTTAGATATTCATGCAGTCTCCGGTATAGTCTAGATCCATAAGACATAGTCTCTTATTAATGAAATTGTTTTCATACCATAAAAATGAAAAGGATGATTAACATGTCATGTTCTTGTAAGACTCAAATTTCAAACGATTAATGATACCCAAAATGGCCCATTTATTTTGGCTATCATTAATACGAATCAATGGCGATGTAGATGTCACTCTAGCTGCGTAAATTGTGAATGAACAATTCATACAGCTGAAGTTGTGTTCAGATAACTAGTATAATCGACGACGTATTTATCACAACCGTTTGACATTGAAAATTATCTTACTCTGAAGACTAGCAAGCGTGTCCTTGTAGGTAACTAGGATAAGCCTCGTAAGCAAAGACAGCGCTTGAAAGATCACATTGTTGTCCGCCTATTTGTACGTCTGTCAGCATTTACTTAACGATGACAGTGACCCGATCTGGCAACAAATACGATAATGCAACGCAGATAGATCCGAAACTTTGATTTCTTTTTTTTTTTTTAAGTTATATCGCAGAAAAAAATCTCAAGATATCACGCGCTTGTCAGGTTTAATTTTATTATTTTCGTTTCGTATACTTCATCGTATGTTTTATTGCGTCATCTTGTTCAGACGAGTCGCACGATATCCGTACCGTGATATATCATTGCATCAGGTCCATTTTAATATCCAAAAACTACAGATAAAAAAGGAAAAAAACGACAGGGAATTCGATTAGAAACATCTCGTGAATATTTGATATTTGAAGCCGCTTCCATTTTATTACCCGAAAAGTTATAAATATCTTACAACAGGTATAATTTTCGAACAGCCTTCGGACAAACCTTCCATTAATACTTTCAACATGCTTCGCATATTAGCAATACACAATTATTGGAAGAAAAACATTTAGCCGATGATACTGAAATTATTCCACTAGGTGCACAGATACTTCGTACATGTGCGTTGGACAAGTGGAGACGTTCTGTAAATATTTGGCAAATTAACTGCAGTCGTTAACTTTGTATTGTGTAAACAAGATGGAGGACGATCTTATCATCGTCATTATCATTATTTCGATCAGATCAATGTAGGAATCATTATTTTCTGATCTACAAAATACTTCACAATGTCAAATGAAGAAGTAATCTTTAGTCACACTTAAACTACTGTAGGCATGGTTTACAGAGGCTTAATAATATCTGTTAATATTCTAACTGCGTTCCAAAAGTCACTGTGGGTACTGCTCAGTACTTATGCAGGTGCTGCAAATTAATACTAGTACTCAGTGATTTTTGTAACGCTCTATCTACCTATGCATTCAGCTAGAGCAGTGGTCCCCAACCAGTGAAAAAGCAAAACTATGGTCCGCCAACGATTTTAAATTCAGCAGGCAGTAAGCCGTTGGTTGCTGTGCAGTGAGTGGGAAAAGGGATATTTTTATTATACCTACCTATGCTGTGGTCCCTGTTATCGAGAATGATATAAAGGTGGTCCCTGGCGAAGAAAAGGTTGGGAATCCCTGAGTTAAAGATAGACTTAAATACATTTCCGAAATAATACCGAATGCAACGGATAGAAAATTGAGAACGGCCTTTAAGTTTGTTTAGTCTAAAGAGGTTACATTGCTTCAAAAGTGAACATCGTTGCTGACTTAGCAATATATTTTATCGCTATACGACAGTACACGTGAGCCAGCTTGTGCTTGGGCAGCAACGGTATCACGTGCACGTTAAATTCTATTTATAGTGGGCTATTGTATAACAATACCCACGCCGTGCAATGTCATCAAAGCCGTGCGGCGCTGTCCACAGCAACACACTTTTGTTCTAATATAATAGCGTGAACTTTGTAACTAATTTATACTTAAGTATTGTGGACGTCACAGTCAGGTATTGTATCTGTACTTTGATTTTATGATGTGACTACGTAATAGTCAACGTGACCCGGGAACTTCAAGAGACAGGAAGAACAGAGACGAGAGCAAAAATAATAGTAGTTTATGCAACTGTCGTATAACGAAGGGTATTAAAACACGAGTGTGATTTTTTGAAACGAGCGAACGCGAGTTTCAAAATAGTACCTCACGAGTGTTTTAATACCCGTGTTATATGCAGTTGCATACACTACTTTATCTTCACTAATGCAATTAATCAATTAATCAAACATTGCGAAACATTAAATTCACGCGTATTGCCCTATTCGTTGTTGGACCGACGACTGTTTGACCGACGAAGCGACGACTGCTTGACCGACGATTTAAGATGTAATGTTCTTTGAAGATAAAATTAATTATTTGGCTTTTGTTTTATGTACAACTTCTTACCGCAACCTCAACCTCAACTAGGGTTGCCAACCGCACTATAATATATAGTATTGTACTATATTTCAGGTCTATGTAGGTACCATATAGTGTTGAAGAAATATATAGTACGCAAAAATACTATATTTTCAAGACTGAAAGATTTATATTGCAAATAGCGAAAAATCGTGTTTATGGATGCTCATGCCTCAATGAGTTTTTTTTTAGTTGCACCTGGCCCGCCTACGCATTCTAAACCAAGTATTTGGCCCTATGAGTACTATATTTGATTGCAATATATTATTTTTTTAATGCATATTTTGAAAAATACTATATTTTGCCAAATACTTAAATACATTTTATATGTTGGCAGCCCTAATCTCAACCCTTACAGATCTACAAATTTCATAATTTTACATCGAGTAACTAGTGTATCGTTAGGTATTGTAATAAAGTCAACAGATGCGGTTAAATCACGTTTGACGTCAACAAAGAATAGACGTAACGTGTTTTTCCATAATAAGTAGAATAAATGACTGAAAAATGTAAAATGCGAAAATGGTAATGAGGCGAAGAAGCGTGGAGTGGAGAGAAACTGATGGATAAGGTATACATAGTACAAATACTTGTTTGAGACTTTCGTGTTTATTACACATATTGTAATTACTTTACGGGTTTTAACACGGTAAAAATTTATATACCTTTGCCTTATTTATATACCCTGCCCCTTAGGGGCAAAGGTATATATTTAGGTCTTTAATTTTTACCGTGTTAAAACCAGTAAAGTAATTACAATATGTATACATAGTACAGTTGAAAAAATAATACCTACCTAGGAGAGAAGGGATTGGATAGTAGAGCGAAAAATGTATAGGATCCGGGATACTAGAAGAGGAAATTTTATATGAATGTGCATAAATTTACAGTAGTTCAAATTCCATTTACAATTTACATAGTTTATTATAAGTAGTCAAACGAGCAGTCGGAACCGTTTTATTGACTATGGACGCCAATAGACATCCGAGTAGAGTTTATACTGATGCGTTGTCTTTCTTGCCCCCAAACCACACGAAACGCGACAGCACAGCTGTCACTTTACGCCGGTATCGTGTAAGCGAGTAGCTCCCAGGTAGTGCCAGTCCAATTCGGCTACATGCATGCATCGCTCCACTACCTCTTCATGTGTAGTTGTAGAGATTTTCTCTACTCCGTCTCTACTTCCCCTCTATATCTTTCGACAGTCTATTATAGTAAAACTCATATCCCCTTATTAATAAACATAGAATAACTTTATCCAAGTCTGCTGTCAAGCTGGCATCTATCAAATTCCATAGTTTTTATGTGTTTTTTTATGTGGGATTTGACAGATGTCAGTTTATTACTAGGTTATTACTTGGATAAAGTTATTCTATGTTTATTCATAAGGGGGTAACTTACTAAATATTGCGTAGTAGGCGAGAATTGTCTAGTCCTGGGATAGCGAACAAATGGCACACTCGCCATTGCTCGCACGTAACAAAGTATTTTGGGCATTGTCACGTCTAACCTAACCTAACCTTTATGTCCGCCTGCCCTGGTCTAGTAAATCCAGGTACTCCGAGGCAATCTGTATCATAATGTATTACCAACATGTCCGCCCCACAGTTGTGCAATAGACACATACTAGCACAATACTAGCACAGTGTCGATACGGGCGGCTATTAAGTCAGTTATTCTACCCGGAGGTCGCATTACAATGCCTTCTGGGAAGTTTCAGCTGTCATCTTGAACTCATTGTTTGATACACGAGGCGTTGCTAGGTAGGTTCGGCTACAGCCGCTTTTTTATAGTACACTCACAGGCACAATTAACCGCCCACCTTGTATTTCCTTAAATTTTCATTAACCATCAAATATAGAGCACTTTTTATGAGATATACG
>LUGF01051761.1:86462-99772 GCA_001625245.1 Calycopis cecrops | reverse complement strand
AAAAAAAAAAAACCTATCCACATGCAGCCGTTTCGCCTAACAACTCACTTATGTTGAGTGTTTTAGTTGATTAATAATGCAAATTTAACACAAAATCTGACGGAAAATTATTGTTTACTTGGTATGAGAGATATGTCACCAATTCTAATAGGGTTGTGGAAAAATAAAGTTTAAAAAATAATAATAATAATGAGCGTTATGCTGAGCAAACAAAACATACCTATATGCATACAATAAAAATAAGTTATTTATTTCTTTGACGAAAACTGAAATGCCTAATATAATGATTGGAGTTTAAGTAATAACTGTAGTGGGATTCTCCGCTCTTCCAGATGACATAATCATTTAAGTTATGGTACAAACACTAAGATTATCTTAATAACACTTGTCCACACCGGTATTTTACACTAAACATACTGAAACACGTACAAGTTTTTATACTTAATATTAAAAACCTTAACTTTGTAATTTACACTAACACCTATCAACATTTTGTAATTTTACAGTTTCTTATCTATTTAACTTTTATTAATACTTGGTATTTACTTTATAATATAAAGCCAAAAACTATTTGATTTTTGCTAAGACTGACTTTTAATACATTTATTTTACTATATCAAATTATGAGGATAGGGATCCACAATACGTAGAAAATACATTATAAGGGTGTGGTACAAGTTACAAGATTTTCTTGTAGAGATCTATATCTACAATACAACTGTTAGTTACTAAGTTACGGATTTTCACCTATCAGTAAGTTTTCGGTGAAACTCCGTAAGTCACGCACACTCAATTTCAGCTCCATTTATTATAAGTTACGGAAAAGCCATATTATTAGAACTATATTATGCCCTTTATGTTTTATTGATAGCTAAACGGACCGGGCAACAAGGTAATACCGAAATCAAGTAGGAAAATTAATATTTTACATTCAATTAAAACATCTAATCACACTTGCATTATATAAATTTTCCCTTCAAGTTTGCTCGAGCAATCGCTAGGAAATAATTAAAATGTCCTTCTACGACCAGGCTTTGTTTAGCACTCAATAAATTGACTTTACATTTTATTTTATTAAAATGTTCCGAGCGTGCTTCGGTGTGCTTCGGTCTGAAAATTGATGAAGCCCGCGCCTCGTTGACGGGTTTTCTTGAAAATTGAACAACTAACTAGGCTATAAATATCCTGTAGTATCGACTTGTGGCAATGCCAATACTGATAAAGATCTATTTTAGCAACACCTAAAACCAAGGCTCAATGGCTCCCCATTTGAGCCTTGGTTTGGCCTGTGTACAGCAGTGAACGTCCTCCGTCTGATGATGATGATGATGATGATGAAACCAAGGTATTGTAGGTACATCACACTACGCCTGTCTGGCCTCACAGGTGACCCAATAAATTTCTTTGTTACCTCGCGGTATATATATCATTTTAGGGTCACAAGATAGACCCCAAATCAAGGCTCAGATATTAGTTAAGCCTTAGAAATTAAGTTTAGCCCTATATCAGCATTATTGACGCAGGAAATGCTTTTAGGCACCGTCTAACCAACCCTAAGTGAGCCGGAAGGGTGTGTCGGACTCGGCACGAGGCCCCTATCGACTAAAAACTAATGCGAAAGCATTCGGCCGCTGTGGTGGAGTGCCCCGGATCTATCAGCAACAGGGCACTCCAGCAACTGGCCGGTCAGGTAAAGGACCGGTCTGAATCACGAAAGGGGATCGCTTCGGCTATTAAAGCGACCCCGACGACGTGGCAGCCTTGTGGGGTCAGGTATCCATCCTAGAACCCCGGCTGCTGAGAAGTATACGTATCATATTATTCAAGGCACAGTAAAACCTCCTTAATTATTGAACGGTACAATGAATTAACTGCAAATAACACAGAAAACAAATAACAATGTACCTTCATAAACTCGAGTATGTATAAAACGATATTGTTTTAACAAATGAATGTTTATTTAAATAACATACAATGAAATCTGCTCGGAAATAAAGCAGAGGGATTCAACGTGGATCAAGGGCTTACGAGTTTATACATTGCAATATTAACGGGTCGCACGTATGAAGCGCAGCTTAAGCAGCTTAAACAGCTTAGACTTATATTATTTTGTTTATGGAATAATATGCAATTAATTTACCTTAAAAATTAATTGTATACCACACACGGGAGATATTTAGGAAAATACTGAAAACAATTCTAAATATTTTAACAGAAAAATAACTGCATTTACTTTAAACATAATTTTCGAATTTATGCATTAAAAACAACTTCAACAAATTAATAATCGACGCTAAATGTAAATATGTCTTTATAAATACGCCCATTTGCGATGAAAACCGCAGAATTGCGCTAGTGAGTGATTAAACACGAACAGAAAATCGTGCATTAGTAGAGACCACCGACCAGGCGCTTAATAAATAGTGTTATATACATAATCCCTCTCGTTAACTACGAAATACTGTTTAAACTGAACGTACTGCATTGGTTTGCTAATTATATCAAAATTTAATTAATTTACTACAGAGATTTTGTATTAATTGACACCATTATTGAGGAAGCCTTTAAACGACGCAAATTTGTCCGTTACAGTGATTTGCAGCAGAGAATTTCAGAATTTTAGACTTCGGTCGGTATCGGCTGAAATAAGTAGAGGCGGAGGGTTTGTAAAGTGTCGACAATCTCAAAGCGTAGGGTCACGAGACAGACAAAAGCGGCAGTGGGCAACAATCTGATCCCGGAGTCAAGCATCGAATAGTATTTTAAATTCAAACAAATCTTCTAATCACTCTTGTATTATAGAAATGTTTCCTTCAAGTTTGCTCAAGCAATCACCATTATTAATTAATTAAAATGTCCTTCTAATATCTGGCTTTGTTCAATACTCAATAAATTGACTTTACATTTTATTTTATCAAAATAAAATGTAAAAAAGCGTGAGGCTTCGGTCTGAAAATTGATGAAGCCAGCGCCTCAGTGACGGGTTTTCTTGAAATTCGAACAACTAACTAGGTTTTAAATATTCTCTAGTATTAGAATATTATAATATAGAATTTCAGAATTTTAGACTTCGGAGTATCAGCTGTAATAAATAGAAGCAACGGAGGGAAAATCTTAACAACCTCAAAGTCGGGACATGGGACAGAGTACTACTAAAGTCCCGGGAAGTCCCGGACTCCTACTTCTTTATTCGCGAAGGTCTTCAAAAATATACCAAACTTTTAGGACTTTTGATGACTAATATATATTTAGGTCGGTCAGTCCCCTGATGGGGTAGACAGAAAGTACTGATGTACGTGGCACACAGGATCCTTACACGCTTGCGCTTTGAACCCATGTGTAAAATCGCAACTCTCTTCATACAAACACGAATGCGAAGAATCTTGACTTCACCTCCTGATGGGTCAATCCTGGTCTTCCCAGTACCTACATCTCTCCACATTCGCATCGTATATCTATTCATTATAGTATATTCATAATATTATTCATATTTATATGATCATCAATACATTCAATAATCCGTCGTAATTGTATTATCAGACCTCAATTACTTATTCGAGGCCTGAACGAGCGTCTGGGCGATCTTAGTGCACTTCAGTAATTGAGCTATAATTACTCGATCGATGCGAGCAAAAATAATTTTATCGGGCCAGAACACCGCACCGCATGACTTTGTTATCTAAGATGGCCCATTATAATTATGTATTAATGTCTGGTCCATGACGTCATAGATTTGAATATAATACCTCGTTTAAGTGTAGTTAGTATGTGAACAGCGTTCTCCTTGTCTCTGCTCTATGTTCTGTATAATGAAGACATTACGTACGTGTACTCTATATAGATGTCCAGCTCCATTAGTATAATCTATCACGGAGTGTAATAGAAGAGGATTACATTTTGAATCGCATCGATGAACTGGCCAAATATGTAATATTAATAAGCGCCACGTCATCATCGTCAACACGTTTGTGTCCGGTGAACATATAATGAATTATCTAAACTCATTGTTAGAACTGTGTCGGAACTTGTATTAAAAAAATCAATTTTAGAAGTATCTTTCTTGTCGAAGCTGAATAAAAAACACCTGAACATCGTTAATCGAATGTTGCACATTTTTTACAAGAAAAACTACCGTAGTAAAAAATGTCATCCTAGCCGATGTCGGCCGGCGGCCGTCTCTATAGAGACAAGCCATCTGCGCAGGACAAATTTTAATGCACAAGTGTGCGCGCAGACACAAGTGCACTCTCTTTTCCGTTGGGGCGGNNNGGGCGGGCGGACGAGCGGAGAGAAATCAGGAGCAGGACCGACGGCTCTCTACGGCACGGGGGAGCAACTTCCTGACTCCGGACTGCTATTAGAAATAAAAAAACCCAACAACAATTTTTCGTCCGAGCCGAGATTCAAACCTGGGACCTCAGGTCTGTGGTAGAACATACTTACCACTGGACCACGAGGCAGTCAGGCAGTCACTCAGTTTCAGTTTCAGTCTCCAAAATTGTTCCCAAGTGTCCTTGAAGAAGTATTCCGAATACTCGCAGCAGGCTGGGAAGACAAAGGAATTATCATAGGCAAAGCGAGATCAACACATTTAGCTTTGCCGACGATATCATCCTGTTCGCTTCCTCAGCCTTAGACCTACAAACGTTACTCTAAGATCTATGTGATGCAAGCTGAGAGATTGGACTGAAAATGAACATGTCAACGACCAAACTTGTGACCAATCACCGACAACAACCGGAGGCTATGCACTATGTCCAAGAATACGTATACCTTGGCCAATTACTTTTTTTCCAGTGCAGACAAGACAAAGAGGTTGCAAGACGTATTGAAAATTTCTGGAAGAGCCTTAGGGTCCTAAGGGGAACTCATGAAGGGCAACCTTCCGATATCGCTCAAGCGAAAATGAATAGACATGTGCATACTTCCCGTACTTACTTATGGATCACAGGTTTGGTCTTTCACAAATTCAAAAGTCCAGTCTTAAGGTTTGCCAAAGGGCGATGGAGCGCAGTCTTTAAGGTGTCAAGTTATTGGACAGAATCCGAAACACCTCTAAACCAAAATCTCTAACGTGGGTCTCAAAGTCGCGGAGCTCAAATGTAGCTGGACTGGACATATCTGCCGCAGACCTGACGAGTCTTGGACAAAAAAAATCACTTTATGGGACCCAGACTCAAAAAGGTGACGCGGCAGATCAAAAAGGAGATGGCGAGATGAACTCGACGTATGCCTGCCTCATTTGCATGATGCAGCTCGGACCAGAGAAAAATGGAAAAAATCGGGGGAGACCTTTGCCCAACAATGGGACACATAATGGGCTTGATATATTAATATAATAATAAAGGTTATATGTCAATTCGAAGTACCCATTAAAATAAAACGACAGTTTCATACTTTAATCACATTCCATTATTAAAATAAATCGTAGAAATGAAATGCAGTAGGTACCTACACAGTGGGCACCTAATGTATAGGTATTAGCATAGAGCAGTTTATCGGAACATGCCAATAATCAGTTTAAACACCACGCCAATGTGCTACAATAATGCAATGAAATATTATGGGGATTTGGCATTAATCATCATGATGGGCTGTGACGATCACCGCACGAAACGCGACAGTAGAATGGAGCAAGTCTCAGGCAGGTACCTATATCATGGCGCCAATAACTAACAGCGAGATGGACGAGCTGCAGGAGTTTAGTGGGTAAACCGGCACACGGCCGGGAGTATCACAGAGCGTAATACATTCCCCTACGAAAAAAACAAAAAAAAAGACAATAAAGTTCCACGGGACTACATTACAAAAAACTAGAGGCAAACCCAAAAAAAAAGGTTCCATCGGCCAGGCAAAAAAAGAACTAATCCAACAGTTACCCCTCGTGTCGTTCTGCAAACAACCGTATCCGGATTCATTCGTCCGGGTTTATTTGTCCGGTTGTGAACACAGGCATATCCAGTTACGGTTGTATTTTCATTACAGCTCGTCGCTCGTGTGTTTGGTACCTTAACAATAAAAAATAATAATTTTGTGTGCTTTTTACCTTATCAATAAAAATCCGCCATCAATGAATTCGAAAAGGATTTTATAGTGACAATATTGATAAGTTAAGTATTTTTTAAAACAATGAGACAATAATACAGATAACTATCTAACCAATGTCCACTTCGTTGGGTTTTATTCGCATTGAATTAAAGTCTAATATATTTTATTCGCTTAACAACTAAATTGAACCAAGTGCAAGTCAGTTCCAAATTAATTTTTAATTCTTCCAGTACTTTCGGAGAATAGCCAGCATAAGAAATGACATGATATAAATTGATGGAGTGTATTTTCTCTTCTTGATGGTAATTCCTGTAATTACATGAAGAGATAAGACCTTTGTACAATTTCCACTAATTATTATTAATTCAATTGTAGATTTACGATCTGTCTCTATTTCATACCAGATGAGGAGGGATCGACACCGATCGTGCATATCCTAATACATATTATTACCTAGTCAATTGCGTAGGCACACAGTGAAATATTTTTAATCTTAGGCTCACTACTTATTATAACTAACCTCTTTCATAGGATCATGAAAAAAAATAGTTTATATTTAAATGACGTTATGTGATATTATTACATAATAATCTAAAATCCGTAGTTTCCTCTGTCTACGAAGAATACAATAAAATCTGATTTTTTTTCTACAGGCTCCGCCCGAGTTTCAACTGTCACTGGTTCTCCCATCTTCGTTGGTTTAGCTGACATTTTGATGTTGGTGCGTGGCAAAAGAATTTTAGTTACGTTTTGTTACAATGTACAAGTTTAATGTAACTCTTTAGTTACCAAAATATCTACAATAGCATTGTATGTAAATCATTCAAAACCTTGTTGTGACCGTGAATTGTCAATATAATAGTACAAACGTAGGTTATGAATAGATTTGAAGGTCTCAATAAGGGCTGTAACAAACTATGCAGATGCCGTAAGATATATATCTGACCGCATATCTGTCTATATCGCTCTATACTAAACTTAAGGAGCACCATACACTACGCAGATAACTTATATTTTACCGACAACTATCTGCAGTCACCGACGTATATTGAAGGATAGTTTTATACTCAGATAAAATCTTATCGTATCTGCTAAGTGTGTGGCAGCCCTAAGATACAGGAGCGGCAGATATGGCGCCACGGTTCACTCGCGCTATTCAGTTACGTCCCAGACACAATGGACTCCAATTAGGACTTAGAGTTATCAGGGCGTGAGAATGTCTATATCACAAGTACAATATCTTCATCATATCGCACTGTCCTCATATTCCGCCGTATATTCAATCTTAATTAGTTCTCGTGTGTCTACATTTGTCGTGGTGTACGTGGGCTAATCTGTGAAGCCACTGGACCGAATCCATTGAAACTTTGCACGGATGTATAACTTTATTCCACAAATAGATTTGTCTTTCTAAATAGTTGCGTATTGTATAAATCAAGTGTAGCAATTAACAATGTCGGATCTTCATTTTGTGATTTTCTTTTTATTGCATTAAATGTCTTAATAATGCTTTAAAAATGGTCTCTCTAAATATTGAATTCCTAAAATTGAACTTGAAAAAGAAAGACGGTTAATTTGAGATCTTTAATGCAATAACAAGAAATCAAAAAACTGAAGATCCGATATTTTTAATTGCTACGGTCTTAATCACTACATAGTATAAAACAAAGTCTGTGTGTCTGTCTGCTTATATCTTTTAAATTACGCAACCGATTTCAATGGTTTTTTTTAATAATTAGAGTGATTCATGAGGAAGGTTTATATAGGTATATAATAACTCCATTTTATAGTCCGAAATCCACGCGGGCGGAAGCTAGGGTACAATATTTTAGTTGCGACTTAAGGTCTTTTTCCTAGAGCTTAAAAAATATAAAGGGGACAATAGAGCATTAGTTCTTAGAGAAATAGCAAATGCTACTTCACAGTAATATTTTAAAAGAGATATTTTAAGAAAATCTCAATAGGCTAAATATTTTTTTTTTGATTTTCATTTTATTTTCTTTATTATCTTACTCTTGGCACACCCTCGCTTCCTTGCACGTAGGTATATTTTAAATAAGCAGCACTTTATAAAACTTTGCGTATGAACCAAGTAATTACTTTGCGGAGCTCCTTAAAGTTTTTAGATTGATATCAAGAGTTTGTAAGTACAGTAATAGGTATATTAAAGTTATAATGTACTCATACAGAGAACAGTTTAAACTTCCTAAAGATATTATGATGATACGAAAATATTACAAGAACGAATGAAGCGGCGACAGTTTGGTACAACCCTCCTTAAAGTATAAGGGGACAAAGGAACAGACGGAGCCTTTTAATGCCGTCTACCATGGGCATCCGCATGATAGTTATGCAGATGCGTTTTCATTCTTCTCCCAAAGGCCACCGCCAACTCAAAATCCAACTAAACGCGACATGTTACGAAACGCGAATCTTAAAAATAGAAAATTTCTTGAATTTATTGTAGTAACTTTAAATGGGTGAAACCAAGGTGTGCAGCTAGTGTTAAATATAAACCATTATAATGCATGTCAAACGGTACTAAGCCCGGGGTACGCTAACGTGGTGTATTAAGCCAACAGATATTATTATTTGTGTTTCTGAACAATATACTGTCACTTGCAGATGAAACCGATTGGGTCCAACGGAATCTGTTTATGACGTGCCCATGTTGCACTCCTGGTTCGAGTTACTAGACAAATAATATTACGCGAGACCGGCGTGAAGTTACAGATGTGCTGTCGTGTTTCGTGCGGTGTAAGCAGCCGGTGGCCCATGGATGTGGGATGCGAAAGGAGGGCAGCGCATTTGTGTAGCCACTATGCGGATGTCAGTCAAGAAAATGATTCCGAGCAACCGAATTGACCCAGAAAGTCCGCAAACTGAAATGATAGACCAGAAGACAGGACATGGAAGGCCACTTCCATGGAGAAACATTAGAAGGGCTATATCCCGCCGTGGATGACTTTCAGCTGCTGATGGATATAATGGCACCTATTAATTGGCTAGTAAGGGGTAGTTCCATTCTGATTTGCAAATGAATTGAACTGGTAAGACCGGGAAGTACCTCTCACACACGAGGCCGGTTCAAACGAGATTATAGAGCAGGGCACAATACATGCAAAAAAAAAAATACAGATCTCTCAAGCTCTATTCGCATGTTTATGGGAAACGGTAGTCATTCCGACTGATCGTTTACCCCGGCTTACATCTGCATCAGCGTCAGCTAAAGCACTGAGAGCTCTTCTGCCTTTTCTACAGTAAAATATCATACATTGTTATTAGAATATAATATTATCAAAGAAGGTTATATTACGAGGTTTATTCTTCTTTTTATGCTCTAGGGGGTAAACGAGCAGTCGTAGCCATTTTCATGACTGCCGACGCCCATAGACATCCGCACAGATGCCCTTCATCCTCCGCCCTCCAAGATGGGCCACTGGCTACTCACACACCGCACGAGCTGTCACTTTACGCCGGTTTCGCGTAAGGCGTAACCTAATCATGGTACCAGTTGTTGCAAAGCAATAGCTTGAGGTAATTATAACATTTCGCCAAGAGATGGCGCTAGCACATTAGTTACATCGCGCTATCGGAGTGACGAGGTGTATTGGTAAGACGGTGCCATACGAAATTTCGAAGTATTGGATCAGTAAGAGAAATAAGTAACATTTTTTTAATAAGTCACATGTTCTGTGTGACTTTTAAATGAGTATCCACCAAAGGGCAACGACGCGTGAATGTCGTTTTACCGGCGGGAGACGTGCTGCAAGTTGCAACAGTCTTGGAGGTTGGCAGCCGGGCTTTAATATCCGACCGTCGCAACTCGCCGCTCGCGTAGTACGTAGTTGATAATTATTTTTGAAGTTGTCATATAAACTATTATCTGTGCCGTGCGCGCGTTTTGTTTTAAAAAAAAAGGTATACCTATTAAATGTAAAAGTCGGTATATCTCCATCAATCAGGCGGATGTGTCGCGACGGATTTAAGAAGGTTGATACACTGAAATATCTGAAGAGTTTCCCCTTTTAAGATAATTATCTTGTATACATGAATATTACATTATCCAATGAAAGATGGGGCGTCAGCCCAAATAAAAGATGTTTCTTGTACGAGGCGAACGAGCAGTAGCAGATTTTGATGACTACTGTAGTGCCTAGCACTACACTAGCATAGGAATATAAATTTATTTTTATATTATAGAAACGATTTGAGTGCATGAAGAATAAAACCTTAGCAACGGATAGGTTTTTAATATGAAAATATATATATTGAAAATGAATAAAATAGAAGTCATTCGAATATTGTCTAGTTTTGACAACAAAAGATTTTATTAGAATTCTGGGACGCGCTTCCAAGCGCGGACCATATAGTTAAAAGGATGAAATAATTGTACAAGACAAGTATGTGATATAGTAGTCAGGGCTATAACTATTGTATTAGGTATGATATATTAAATGCAATAAATTCGTATGAAGAAGAAAGGTGTTCTCCTACGAGTACTTAGATATAGAAGAGACCTATATAGGAAGTATTGCTGCAAGAGCACGCTACGTCCCCTTAGAAGCCTGCAGACACTACACTACCTATACTAGACGTCCGCTTAATATGTACGCAGACCTTTTGCCCTCCTTCTCCCTCCTTCCTTATCCCTCCACTGGCCAGAAATTCAATAATCGAACGAAACACGGCGTAGTAGATAGGTATACCCCAATTTGCTCACTTCGTGAAATTGTCGGGAATTTCAAGATGTAGTCAACTTTATTTGACCAGATCCTTAAATCATCAACATTTTATGATTTTGTCATCCATGTTCGACAAGATCGTATATACATACTAAATAGGGTATCCATATAATCTATACCTACATATAATAAAACAGTGAAATTCGTGTTGGTATTGTAACATTGAATAAATTTACGAAAAACTATTTGGGGACGATGTTAAAATAGTAAAATAATAGTAATATATTATAATAGTAAATAATAGTAAACTAATGGACGGATTCAAATGAATCTCTGAAGTCTTTTTTCTGGTGTATAGACAGGTACTAAGCCTGGTCAAAGTGGAAAACACTTTTTACTGCGGTAAAATCGCTCATTCCTACGGGAAATCGGAATTTCGGCACACTGCAAGCAAACCATAACAAACCGGAATTTAATAATATCCAGAATATGTTAAAAAGTTGTTTATTTTATTTACGTAGACGAATTTATTTTTAAATAAAATAAAATTGGAACTTCGGGAAACGTTAAATAAAATTTCGAACAAACTTTAGAAAAGAATATAAAGAACAACATAAGTACTTGATTTTAGTTTTTGGCCAAGTGTTTTGAGTGCTAATAAAAAAAATAACCTAACTACGAAAATTTTGACGGGAGCTTAGATCCCGCCGAAACCTTCTAAACTTTTTTCTGGTAACCCAAGGGAAAAATTTGATAACGCTTTACGTACGCTACCCAGGAGCCCGGGCAGCTCAACCGGGTACGGCAATTGGTTGCTCCTACCGACTAAACCCTTGTATTTAAGGCCACTATAATTGGAGGATCCCTAATCTGCAAGCAACAGGATCCCTCCAGCGACATGTTGACCTCGGCGATAAGGGCAGATTTCTTCTCCCTGGGGAATGTCCAGGCGCCTTTGTAGTCAATAGGGTTAGGGTCCCATCCCGGCCCCCTGGCCTTAATACTCCAAATGAGCACGCCACCGATTTGCCCAAATCGTCCGATTTGGTTTTAAGCCGCCAGTCATCCTATTCCGCCATCATGCTCAGAGATCCGGATGGAGGGACTCCCAGCTGAGCTGCTCTTTGTCTGGCCTCTCCCGCAAGGCTGTTCGGTATGGGTAGCCCTGTCCGGCATAGCCTTGGGGATTACAGACGCATGCAACATAAACATTTAAATCGTAAGGATAATTAAAAAATAAAGAAACACGAAAAATATTTTAATTAATTTTAAAAAATGTATATAAAAACAACTTAGCATTTTCGCATGCTGACACTTAGAAAGCTAAAATCTTTATACTCCTACCCTCAAAACCCCAGTTCTTTTCAGTAATAGTCCATGAATTTATTTTGCGTAATCACCCTACTATTCTTAATTTGTTTTATAACCTAAAGGTATTACTTGGTTGATATTATTAATCGTTTAACGATTAATAATATCAGTTTTATCAATTATGTATTACTCTCTTCCTCATTTGATATTAAAATGTTCACTCTTTCACTGCGCGAAATAATATTATTGTTAAAACGGTCGCCACTTTTACACAAAGTGATTGTGACATCTCTACCGGTAATAAAGTAACTATTTTACGATGTTATCAAATAATCACGACCATTTCATGATCTAACCTCGCATTTAGTTGCCTAAATCGAGAAACGATTTCTTGTCATTGATCTGCCTAAACCACATCATGATGTGACCAATAGACAGCGAAACATTTCAGAAAAGACGACCATTTCATAAAATTCTCGCGCATTTCTTGAAGTGAGTAAATCTACGTTATGGCCACGTCAGATACACAACGTAACGTAGGGTAAGCAAGAAGAATCTCCCAAGTCGTTCCGACACAAGTCAATTGCAATGCAGCATTTCAAATGGCATAACCCTGTTGCTAACTAATAACAAAATGATCATTATTACTTAAACTTGTTAAACAATTCCGACTTCGAAATATTATTCTAATTTTGAAGTTTTCTCTAATTTCTTCATGAAAAGTTCTAACTGATTCCGACAAATAAATAAATTATAATTTTATATTGTCGCTTTTTTGTAATACCGTCTCTAGAAATTCAGTAACGAATTATGCTAAACATAATATGATTTGACCAGACATCTCATTACGGTCATCCTTTTTTTTATCCGTTCATGTGAAACCGAAAATATTCAAGGTCCTTTAAAGTATTCGCACATTAAAACGATTCGACGCCGACTCCACTGCAACTCATCTCCGACTCGACACCGACTCCACTCCAACTCAACTCCGACCCGAGCAACACCATCAAACCCCCTCTCCACCTCAACTCCGACTCAACACCGACTCCACTCCAACTCAACTCCGACCCGAGCAGCACCATTAAACCTCCTCTCCACCTCAACTCCGACTCGACGCCGACTCCACTCCAACTCAACTCCGACTCGACACCAACTCCACACCAACTCAACTCCGACCCGAGCAGCAACATTAAACCTCCTCTCCACCTCAACTCCGACTCGACGCCGACTCCACTCCAACTCAACTCCGACTCGACGCCGACTCCA
>LUGF01051761.1:51369-86452 GCA_001625245.1 Calycopis cecrops | reverse complement strand
CGACTCCACTCCAACTCAACTCCTACTCGACACCCACTCCACTCCAACTCAACTCCGACCCGAGCAGCACCATCAAACCTCCTCTCCACCTCAACTGCGATTCGACGCCGACTCCACTCCAACTCAACTCCGACTCGACGCCGACTCCACTCCACGTCAACTCCGCTCGACACTGACTCCACTCCAACTCGACTCGACGTATGGCATTCAAATGTAAGCTTTATTTTGTGTTCTTTAAAAGTGAATTAGTCAACAGAACGGTGACAGTCAATACGTGGACAACGCGTGGACCACGCATCGTACGTCCGTCGTATACTTTCAACTTACAAATACAACATAATGCATTTGAATGCCATACGTCAAGTTGAGTCGGAGTGGAGACGGCGTCGAGTCGATATAATGTGCAACACATTAAGATTCTTTGAGGCACTAGGTAATTCCTATTAAGTCCCGTTTTCCCAGAGAGAAAATGTTAACTGGCCTTTTTTCTTGCTGGTTTTATAATTCCTACAGTAATTTTGTTACACTGAAAGCATTATTATTTTTGAAAACCTCTTTTTCGGAGACCTCCGAACAACATAGACTACTTACCTATCATGAATTTTTTTTAAGTAAAAAACTTTTACTATGTCCATAAAGCACAAACAAACATTGTTTTTTATATAAGTACATTTACTCGATTACTCGGTATACTTTTTTTAATATTTATTATTTTATAACGGGTTTTTCATTTACTTAAGTGTTATATCTACCTCATTGTATGTTGTAATCAATTAGCAGTGCCACGAGGTTCTACCCGCATATCCGCGGACTATCTACCACAGAAACATCTTTTAGATTAAGACCAGTAGACCCACAGATTCGGGCATTCAACCAAAGAAACTCTTGAGCTTTATAAAATTGGTACAAATTAAAATAATCACATACTTTTTTCCTGTATATACCTATTCTCATTCAATTTCATTTATGTCTGGGAGTCCCGGAGTGAGCGTTAATCTAGGTAATGAAGAGTCCACACAACTGTCTGTTTAATATTAAATAGATACTAAAGTCTCGGCTTTATGAGCTGCAAAATTAGCTAATCCCGTAAGTGCTCCGTATATCTAATAAGTATTACTTAGATCTGCTTTGAATTTTATAGTATTTACTAGCTGTACCCCCGCGGTTTCTCTCGCGTCACTACAGCACCTGATTTGTGAATTTAAACCATTCTCGAATTCCTTTCAACACACACAAAAAAAATCATTTTAATTCACTACAAAAAACACTAGTTTTAAGGTGGATTACAGCGTTTTAAATTCTAAGATATTTAAAAAATCACCAAAATTTTATGCTGAGCAAACTTTTTGTCCAAAAGCAACGAGAGTCGGTGCGTTCGACGCGGAAAAAATCTGAATCCAACGGTGTAAAAAACGTATTTTCGAATTTTCGAGGGTTACATCGTTTACGCTGTCCTGCGTCGATATATATTTAAAGATTTAAAAATCACGATGTATGTCTGAACTAGTCTTTTAAAATATTATTATTATCATTATTTTAAGCTGGGTGTTTCCCACTGCTAAGCGAATGCCTCTCTACTTCTCTCCCACTTTCTTTGTAAAGTGATAGACAAGGCCAATGAAGAACTAGATCAATTTGAATCAGATTTAATATTACTCAAAAGGAGCACGCCACCATGTCCATGCTACGTCACCATTGATATAATTATGGTCCGAAATCGACCCGCCAGTTGTCCTATCCACACCGTCATCTGCTGATTCAGAGCGACGGGTGGAGGACCCTCTAAGTTAGGATTGCCAACCGTACTATACTTGTACTAGCGAGCTGTGCTCTCGCAGCTTTAACCGCGTTTAATTTAAACGAAATCACTAATATTCCATACGAACTTCGCCTCCTATTTCACCCCCTTAGGGGTTGATTTTCTTAAAATCCTTTCTTAGTGCTCGCTTACATCCTGAAAGGAACCCGTTTCGGAAAATTTCAAGTTTTTAAGTAGTGTAGTTCCGGCTGCTGTCAGTCACTCAGTAACGATGAATTTTATACAAGGTTGATAAAAGCTTGAGGCATTAAATGAAACCACATATTTAGAGTATAATTTCCAGGCTACGCAACAAAAATCTGATCAATCGGAGCTTATGAATTTTAAAGTTTTTTCTCACTTCGTACACGCTATACTGTCAGTTGTGGGAATATGGGCCGGCTGGGGTAATTAACCCCGTACGAGGTTGCCTTTGGCCATACGAGCCGGTACAAATAATGATTAGTGATTACATTCTTTCGCTATTGAACTTGTTTGAAAAAATATTTTCTTACTTGTTCACTTGATTCCTAAAATGATCACCACTTTGAAGTTTGAAATGCTACGATGCTTGATTTAGTACTTTTACTTTTTCACTTAGGCACGAGATTTTTATATTTATGTTACGACGCACATTATAATAATAATTTCGTAGCAAGAAATAATCTACTAGGTACTATTAAAGTAATCGTTATTTACTCAATGAAAGATAATATAAATAATCAAGCCTAGCAATGCCATCTAGTTTAAATTCAAATATATCGATTTAGTGCAAAGTGTTCTAAAGACGCAACATAGATGGCGCTGTCAGTTATTCAATGCAAAGCAATCGATAACCAAAAACTCTTAAATAACTCGAATTTCTTGTAAGTATAGTGGGGCAAATGAGAAATTGGAGCCATTTGTTCATTGATGCAGATTATATTAGATCCTTACGGTTAGTGGTTATGCAAGTGCGTTGACATCCTTCACCCTAACATTGTAAACGGGCCGCTGGCTACTCACAGACCCCACGAAATGCACAACCATGACTTTTAAGGCAGTATATGTGAGATAGATATCTCCCCAGTCGTACCGGACCGATTCAGTTGCAATGCAAAAATGTCACCTCTTACCAAAACCCACTACTGTAGAGTAATCGTCTTTTTCTCACTTGATCTAAAATCGATCAACATCTCGCTGCTTCTCTAAAACCTTGTTGGACGCGCCATTTGTGCAAAACGCTAAAGTCCAATGTTATATGAATAATTAAATTAAAAGACAAAATCTCCTGGCTTAATCTGTTCTCCTGGTATGCTGGAGTGAACTGCATGCACGTCGCACCGAATTTATGAATTAAATTTTAAACCATAAGGGAGTCCCTGACATTTATTTGAATTTAATTATAGAAAGCAATAATAGCACATTATTAGAACAGGACGACAATATATTTTAAAACAGCAAGACCACCTCAGTAATTTTGCTTTCCTGGTACATTGAAGTGTTTAAAAGTAACGGGAAACCCACTTTTTTAAAAAATCGATCAAATTCGTTATGATCAAGCGCATCAACGAACCACTTCCTGATTTCTGCATCCTTGGTTGCTTAAGTAAGTTTGAGGCACAAAAAAAAGTAAAAACTCATAAGAAAAGGATAGCCTGTTACACTATTTTAAGATTAATAAAAAGAAAGGACACCTACAATAATTAAATTAAAAGGCAAAATCTCCAGGCTTAATCTGTTCTCCTGGTATCCTAGAGTGAACTGCAAGCGCATCGCACCGAATTTATGAATTAAATTTTATACCATAAGGGAGTCCCCTGACATTTATTTGAAAATATAGAAAGCAATAAATAGCACATTATTAGAACGGGACGATAATATATTTTAAAAACAGCAAGACCTCCTCAGTAATTCTGCTTTCCTGGTACATTGAAGTGTTTAAAAGTAACGGAAATAACACTTAAAAACATAATGGCGTACATGATGACAAATGCCACAGGTTCAGAGAAGAGTTCATTAGTTAAACTTCTCCATATCGGGCATACGGAATATTGAGGCAAAAGGAAGACCTTTTTGTCTCTAGAGAATTTGATGAATTTGCCACGGATTTCGAACAATAGCTCCGGCCTCCGCTACGCTCCTCACCCGCCTAAACCCTCGAACCTATCCGGGCCAAATATCAGTCTTCTGACCCACTATAATTAACTATTATCTGATATATACAATAATATACAATAATACAAATATATACAAATAATAAATAAAACTTCAGATCAAGGTTTATTATACATATTATTTAATAGCTTTTAATGCTCCACAAAGGGGTCAGTTTTATTTTTCATGATGACACTTCTCCATTGGTATTCAATAATCATGTCTCGGAAAGTCTGCGGATGGTTATAATTACTTTTATAGGAAAAGCTCTTAACCACCCGCCATTGTGACTCAATCTGTTGGGTGCGAGTGCCATCCGGGGTCACAAAAGGGTTCTCCGGATCACTATCAGGATCAGTGTATTAACTTTTTTGTGTATGAATCCATGTTCTGGCAATCATCAGCGAGCCAGAAATCTACATGGATGGTGGTGCCCTCTTCCACATGCTTTTTAATGAGGGGCATCAACACATCAGCAGACCGCACATTATCGGGGCACACCTCCAAGCGTAGGTCCTCACTTCTATCTCCTATCACACCGAGGACCGGGTGCCCCTCAACTCGTCTTCCTAAAATAATAATAAGAAAGGGGGGCAGCGCATCTGTAGTCTATGCAGATGTCTATGGGCGTCGTTAGTCATGAAAATGGCTACAACTGCTCGTTTGTCCTCCTATATCATAAAAAAAAGTACTTAATTAATTATCGTAAAACAATAAAGTACTTGAAATAATTATTAATTTTACTTTATTTCTATTACCTTTGTTATATTTACGCTGAACGAATTTGCTCTTATCTATTAGTACTATTTTGCCAGGACCACCTATTTTCTTTTGGTAATTTGGATTTTCTAATTGATATATAACTATTAACTCTCTACAATAACTGTGCCAGTCAGTTATGGTGGCCCTGGACAAACGGGAGTTTCTGTCGTCCCGCACAGGGTCTTCAAATATTACTTCACCATGTGAATTGCAATGCGCAAAGCAAAATATTAACTAAAATATATGTGGCAGTGTCGGTCCGTTTTCAAACGTCCCTTTTGCTCGAGAGGTTCGAGACTTATTACGGCAGGTGTCTTTGTTGAAAACAAAGGTCCCTACCATATTATTAGCCGTCATGTCCAACCGCTTCAGCTGGCGGTGCACACGGCACATTTTGTTGCTTAAAAGGAGCCCCTGCTCTGCGGCAAATCAAAGGGACTGGGAAAAAAAAGCATTGTTCCCTTGTTCCCAGTTGCATAACAAGCCGGGACAAATTATACATGGGTAATATTTCACCCACATAAATTCCGGCAAACGTAAAGCTCGTAGGACTCGCCGAAATCGGGCTCCACACGCTGAGGTTATGTATTGAGTAAGCAAAAACTTTAATTTCATTTCCAAATTTGCAGCATTACCAAAAGTAACTCAGGTGCAAAAGGTTCAACCCTTTCTTCAACACTTTTCTCGGACGAAGTACTCTCGTATATGAAAATCTTAGTTCTACGAAAATACAACTGATTAATAATACTTACAAATGTAAAAGATATTGGCGTGATTTAGCAAGAAACTTGAAAATTAGGGACAGTGAAATTGATGGAATTGTCATGAAATGTATCTCAATGGCTGATAAGACTAAAGAAGTATTAGTTATTTATAAGAGTAGCTATATGGGATCCTCAGAGATAGTTTTTTGAGCCCTGTGTTGCTTTAGAAAAATCTCGTCGAAAAGATCTATGCAAATCATTGCAACACATTATGGCTATGGATATTTAACAAACAATTAAATGAATGTAATATACCTAATATACACACAAAATGTAAGTTACTTGGTGCAAATGTAAATAAAAAAAATTGATTGTTTTTAATTGTTATTAACATTATCTCAAGTTTTGGGTAACTCCATTGACGTTATTCAGAAAAATACTATTGAGAGGTTATTTCTCAGGAAACTAAATGTACAAATACATTTACAGACGGTTGTGGTTTGGGGGTACTTAAACATAGTAAATGCAGGTTTTATCATAAGAAATTATGAAATGTCATGAAAGGACTTGTGCTTTTAGCAGGGGGCAGAGCCGGAGCCTATTATACATGACCTCTTATTAAATTAAAATTAAATCACATAACAAATAAATAATAGATTGTTTTATTTACATAAAATAACTACTATAGCTACATGATATTTCTACAAGTTTAACAAACTGTCTAACAGGACAAGATCTTATATTCCCACATATTTTGTATGCCTTCCCGTAGCCAACACTTGATTCTTATCTTTATTTCTCACTTCCACTTCTAAGAATGCAACTTTTTTGCCAAGTTTTCTAGTAACTGCCTCCACTTCTACATTATCACCCTCTCTTGCCGCATTCATGTAGCTAAAACATGTAAATCAAAGTTAAAACTTTAGGTTATGCTTATATTGATGTATATAGTTTTCGTATATTTACGCGAATGTTGCTCATGATTAAGATTCTTTAAACGGATTCTATCGCGTTTGATATAAAATATCCACTTGCAGAATATGACAGAACCTCCGCAATATATATAAAAATGTATTTATTTATTTATTTATTTATTCGTTTATATTTTATCTAATATATAAAATTCTCGTGTCACAGTTTTCGTTGCCATACTCCTCCGAAACGGCTTGACCGATTCTCACGAAATTTTGTGAGCATATTGAGTAGGTCTGAGAATCGGCCAACATCTATTTTTCATTCCGATGTTCTCACGGGATCGAAAGTTACGCGGGTGAAACCGCGGGGCGCAGCTAGTTTACTATATATCTCTCTGCACATATCATTATATTTTCAGTATACATCAGGGGACTAACGAATTGATAGACTCGCTCATTGCGAAGGTTCTGTCATATTCTGCAAGTGGATATTTTATATCAAACGCGATGATGATTTAAAGAATCTTAATCATTATATTGATGTGCTTTACAAAAGAAGATAAAAATAATAATAATAACATAATAGCAAATAAAACTTTAAAAAAATTAAAGTTGTCTGTATATAGTACTTAGTCTGGCCATAAATACTGTCACAATTAAAAATAAAAAAAATGTTACTTTAAATATGGAATCTGTCATTTTTATACGATTGTTCATTGTGTTTTCTCATTAAGGTGCCCATACATTGTACAATATTTTGCGATATTTAAAAGGAGTGGGGTGATAAAGAGAACAGAATCGCTGTGATTACAGATATGGAGCCAAATGCAATTTTTAAAACTCTCCATACACTTGGTATTAGTCAAATGTTTGTGTACCGGGCTATTAATATATGTATACAATGAGACTTCTTCTGTTTGTGACAGAGAAAGATCTGGCCGTACACGTAGTGTTCGTACGAAAACGGTGGTTAAAGCAGTAAGGGAAAGAATTCCAAGAAATTCTATCCGAAAGCAAAAGATTTTATTTCGGGAAATAGGGATATCACCTAGAACCATGTCGCATTTTAAGAGATGACTAAGGACTTGCAGCATATAAGAGGTAATTCACAGGTAATTTTTAACCGATAAATAATTATAGATGAATCGGATGGTAAAATCGAAACAACTTCTGAAGCGTTACGCAAAGGGAGGTCACAGATAATTTATGTAAACGGATGAGAAAATGTTTACAATTGAGCAACATTTTATCTAACAAAATGACCGTATTTATACTCAAAGCTCTAAGGAAGCTTCCCAATTATTAGTCGACAGAGTGCAACGTGGGCATTATCTGACTTCAGTGATGGTTTGGTGGGTTGTTAACTATGAAGGAGTGGCTGAGCCATATTTTTGTGAAAAAGCTATCAAAACATCGTCACTAGTGTATCAAGATAGCATTCTTGAGAAGGTAGTTAAGCCCCTTAATAACACCATGTTCATTATCCAAGTATGGTCCTTTCAGTAAGACTGGGCGCCGTGCCAAGTCATAAAGCTCGGTCCGCGCAGTTTTGGTTGGAAGCGAACGTCTCGGACTTCATCAGAGCTGAAGACGACGGCCAGTCGTCTAGTCCCGAACTTAATCAGCTGCATTATGAGTTATGGTCAGTTTTAGAGAGTACAGCTTGCTCTAAACGCCATGATAATTTGGAGTACCGTAAAACAATCCTTATGATTAGCAGTGAAGAATTTCCCCATGGAAAAAATGCATGCTTCTATTGATAACTGGCCTCAACGTTTAAAGGACTGTATTGCATCCAATGGAGACCATTTCGAATAAGCTTTTTATATTTGTAATTGTATTATATTTGTGTGTTAAACTGTAAAAGTATTAAATGTTATTTGCAATAATCTTTGTTACAGAACTTATGGCTAGACTAGGTATATTAATTTACAATTGTTTAAAAAAATCTGTATTCCATCCCAATTTGTCATTAACTATGATATAAGTAGTCAATAACTATGATAATATTTAGTAAGAGGTAGTGCCATGCTGTCAGCATGCAGCCGTATTGGTCCGACACAAATGAGGAGGTACCTCTCGCTTATGTGCCAATTATAGCTTATAGCCAATGGAGGCGGGAGGAGGAAAGAGGATATGTGCAGCCTATATAAAGAGGTCTATGGGCTCACCAACTGCTTGTTTGTCCCCTTATACTATAAAAACAAAAATCCCAATAAAGTAGGTCGTATTGGGGCACATGGGGCAAAGTGACCTTAATATACATCTTAATTTTTATTGGCATACTGCTAAACATAGTCTTATTCAATAAATGCCAAGAAGTCTTGTATCAACCAACTATTTGCATACCAGTTACCTACTGCAAGTAGATTGTGTTACAAGAAATTATTTTATAAATGTAGTACTGTGTAAACAATCTTATCATCAAAGGCAGAGCTATATCAAATAGTTAATCATGACACTTCGATAAAGAATGTGTATCATTGTGTACTGTAGAACATACATAAATCTTCCAAAAAATATACTTGATATACTTGACTCCTTACCTCTAACATAGTTATTACAGTACGTAATCAGATTGTTTGTAAATTTTAACCCCTCCCCACTGTGTCCCTTGCCAGTAAAAATCAGTATACAGCCATAGTTTAGACACACTTCCTTTTAATACAAGTTGAACTATACTATTCAAGGTTATTAATACTACTCCCCGAAGAGCTACTGCTTGTCGTGGTGGAGGGGCTTGTGTGCCCTTGTTATCCCCAAGGCTATGCCAGACAAGGCTACCCTACTGGACATGCTTGAACGGAGAGGCCAGACTAAGAGCAGCTCAGCTGAGAGGTCCTCCACCCGTCCCTCTGAATCGGACGGCAGGGGCCATGGTTCAGTATGGGAACCTGACCCCATTGCATGGCTCTAGCGTCATAGTTGGGACTGTTCATAGGCACCCAGACGGTCTGTCAAGGAGAAGTCTGGCCTCTTCCCCAAGACCAGCCTATCGCTGGAGGGATCCTGCTGCTTGCAAATCTGTGACTTTCCAATAAAAGAAGCTGAAGGCGCAAGCAGTGGTACTTTACCTTATACTGAGATCAATTGATACACCTCGCGTATCACATTTGTCATTGGCGGTGAGCGCATATGTTGATATGGCATCCACTAAATGTGCTATAAAACCTCCGTGTAGTGTACCTCTTTGGTTCAAATGCTCAGGGCCTACTTGGAATTCAGTTACTAGTTTCCCGTTGTCATAACATACTACTTTTACCTGTTGACAAATTTATATTATGTATGAAGGTAATATCATTCACTAAAACTATTAAATATGTAGATTAATTTTGATTTATAATTTCATCTTTAGTTACCAATGGACGGGATATTACACAACCACAAATAAAGCTGTTAACCTAAAAAATCCTAAATATTATAGGTTATAAATAAGATTAACCGAATCATTTCTAGCAATAAATTTAATTTAATAAGTTAAACTTTTTTATATATTCTACTACTCAACTTTTTATAACTGCGTACATAAAGAAACGTTCACATTATCAAGAATTGTGAGTTTACCTTTCGGAGATTAGCATCAAAACACTTAGTAGTAGCTATAGTTTTTGTGAACAATTCCGCCACTGCTTTTGCTTTGCTTGTCATCTTACTAGTTATAGTTCTGTATTTATGTGAATTTCATGATAAACAATGCTTATATTCATACGCGTACTATTTTTGTGAGTTTTTATTTGTTTAATGTTTTTGCTGTTTATAAGCTCCTGTCATTTTGGGTATCTACTGGTGGTGGATTGTCAAATGTCAATGTGACAGCTTTCCTTAAACACTTCATAACTTTTAGTAGCGACACATGCATAAACTTATTATGCCACTCGCATCGTATCTAAGATATAATTTAATTTTGTACTTGATTAAATAATAATAATATACACATTTTTGTAAGACAGTTTCATTCGATTGTAAAAATATCATTAATAGCAAACTATAACATTTTAGATAACTGATTGTAAGAATTAGGAGATTCAATAATAATAAAAAATAGAAAATGTGTGCTTTAGACCACAGAACTGAAGTAAAACTTAATTATTGCTTGTCATTACCGTAATTAAAATGACATAACATGTCATACATAATATGATATTTATTTTTTAAATACAAAAAAAAATCACCTATATCGAATTTGAATGACAACTTCCATTAGGCATTGGCCTCGCCTGACGTACAATTTTTGTAACGCTTCGCCAGCTTACTTCCCATTTAAATCTCGCATAAAGAAGTTTTACTTCCAAAACCTCACAACTAACGAGCATGATTAAAAATAAGTATTTTAGTCAGTTAAAACTCGAAGAGGTTGAAATTTTTAGAACGATATTAAAATTAATCTGTTTATCCTTTTTGTTATTTCTTTTTTCTCGTAATCTGTTAAAAGTTGGACAAATATTTGTTATTTTTACTGTTCTGATTTTAAACCACAATAAGAAACAATTACCTAATTTTATGTTTAATTAATTATCCTACAACTAATATAAATGCGAAAGTTTGTAGGTATGTTTGTTTGTTTATTACTCCTTCACGCAAAAATTGCTGAACCGATTTTCATTAAATTTGGCACACACATAAAGAGTAACCTAAATTAACACAGGTTTTTTATCCCGAAAAAATGTTTCCATGGGATGATTTCCTTTTTTCCACGGCAGCGAAATTTACGGGTTAAACCACGAGGCGCAGCTAGTAAATAATAAAAATAATAATTATAAATATAAGTATAACAAATTTTTGTAATAAGTAGTGCCACACTGCATGATTACAAGCAGCCTAATTTGGCCAGCACGACCTGGGAGGTACCTCTCGATTACACGATACCGGCGTAAAGTGACAGCTGTGTTGTCGCGTTTCGAGCAGTGTGTAAGCAGCCGGTGCCCATGTAGGGTGTGAGAAGAAAGGAGGGCAGCGCTTCTGTATAGCCTCTATGAGGATGTCTATGGGCGTCGGTAGTCATGAAAATGGCTCCGACTGCTCGTTTGTCACCCTATACCAGAATAGTATCTAATAACCCAGGTAAAACATTAATAAAAGAAGTACAATGTCAAAGACACGTGTGTGTGTGTGTGTGTGTGTGTGTGTATGTGGGTTTACTAAATACCCCAATATTTAATTAGCTAAATTAATTTTGCCCCTTAAAACAAAAAAAGACTAACATTTTAAATAATAAAGATCGAGGCCAGCGGCGTGGTATGGGAGAGGCCTATGTCCAACAGTGGACTGCAATAGGCTGATGATGTTATCTATCTTTATTGAAGACATTACCTATAGACGCACCGATGCTCTTACTTATATTTATAATTAGGTAAAAATAATTAATTATATAATAAGTATGTTAAGCACTTTACGACACTCAACCCTGATACTTTTTAGATCGAACCTAGGTCATAACAGCCAGCCGACAGTAAACGCTGAACAATTACACTAGATTTATGTTTGTATGTGTTAAGACTATAATATTATCGCTGTTTTGTAGCAAGAGGTAGTGCCACGCTACATGCGTGCATGCCGCCGAATTGGGTCGGCACTACGAAAGTGACAGCAGTGCTGTCGTGTTTCGTGCGGTGAGTAATATGCGGCCTATAGTCTATAGAGGAGGGAGGAGAAAGGAAAGCGACACATCCGTACGCCTTTGGGCGTCGGTTGTTATGAAAATATCTCCGACTGTTCGTATGTCCCCTTATAATATAAAAAACAGAAATCCCAATAGTTGTTTCTATTGGGGCACACGGGTCGAAGTGATCTTATGAAAAAGACGTTATTATTTTGTTACGGTTGAGTTTTCGGACCAGTTAGTAGTATGTAGGTATTAGTGTGATTTTTAAGAGGCTTTATGGCAAAAATATTACTCTACTCCTATCATATTATTATATTTGCCATATTACAACCAATGTATAAATTGAATTGCTCATACTTTGAACCTTTCTGGTTCAAACAGGATAACATAGAAATCGTGTATCTAACATGCAAACAAGAAGTTTAAAAATCAGGCACACTTACTATTTTTATTACTTTAAATAATAACAAAAAGCCGCTTCTATTAGTAGCATTTAGTTTCATGTAACCTACATTTTTAGGACCTAAATTTAAGAATTTAAATTTTATATATGGATCACGACTGCATCTCTGCAGAGATGGCAGCTACCTATTAACTAGTCTGGTTTTTAGGGTTCCATAGCTAAATGGCAAAAAACGGAACCCTTATAGATTCGTCATGTCTGTCTGTCCGTCCGTCCGTCCGTATGTCATAGCCATTTTTTCCGAAACTATTGGGTCTTCGTAGTTGTAACGTATTCTGTGAACCGCTACTCAAATTTTGAATAAAAATAAATAAACTAAACAAAAATAAAGGGCACTCCATACATAGAACTGAATCTAAAAATTATTTTTTCATCTAACCTGTATTTGATTTGTCTATGAATAGGTCTTGAAAAATGACAATTACGTAAAATAAATAAACTAAACAATAATAAAGGGCACTCCATACATAGAACTGAATCTAAAAATTATTTTTTCATCTAACCTGTATTTGATTTGTCTATGAATAGGTCTTGAAAAATGACAATTACGTTATCTATAATCATTTTTCGTCAAAATCAATTGTTTGAAATATAGAGGATTGCAAAGTGGAAAATCGAGTATCGTCCCCCCCTCTAACTTTTAATAAAACAGTGAGGGAAGAAAACTGTAGATCTCAATGAAAACTAACAACGAAAATTGTTTTTAACAAGATATCATTATTAGTTTTTGAGACATACTTAATACATTTTCAAAAAACGCAAATACAACTTTGTCGTTCATACAAACGCTATGAAAAACCCAGTTATATAATTTTATGTACAAATGTCGCATACCTTTCATTGGGACGGAACCCTCGCTGTGTGAGTCTTGAACTTGCACTTTTTATACTTATACACTTTTTATTACCCGCGGCTTGACTTGCGTCGTAGAAAAAAATATATTTGTACATAATATTTCGAGCCGATGGCACTCTTCAGTCCTTCAACTATCCCCATACTAAATGCCACATCGATCCGTTGATCTGATTTGATGTGGAAGAAGGGCAAAGAAAGAAACAAACAAACACATTTTCGCATTTTTAATATTAAATATGGATAGATAGCCATAAATAGTTACATAGTTTTAGAAGAGAGGTGTGCCATGTTGAATGCATGCATGTAGTCGAATTGGGCTGGCACGGCGGGGGAGGTACATCTCGCTTACACGACACCGACGTAAAGTGACAGCTGTGCTGTCGCGTTTCGTAAGGCGTGCAAGTAGCCGGTTTCCCATGGAGGTGAGGAGAGGAAGGAGAGTAACACATCTATTTATAGCTATATGGATGTTTGTGGACATTGAATGTCATGAAAATGGCACCGACTACTCCTTTACCCTCTTATAACATACAAAAAATAGTTTTAACAATTAGCTAGGTATATTATTTGAAATAGACAACATATTTAAGTAGGTACATGATTTGTCTAATATTACTTTCTTTTCGGTCCAGTAATCAACTAAATTGAGTTCAACGGTCTTACCGTTGACTAAAAATTTTACGCCCATAAAAATCGGAATACCATTATACCATTCGAACACAACCACTTTTACTTTTAAAAGGTGTTATTAAGTATTTTTGGAACACAAACTCACTCGCTATTTGACCTGTACTTGCTTTCTGCTCTCATTGCAGTCAAACCAGTCGGTTAAGTTGCATAAGGCTGTTTACAGAAACGTACGTTATCTCAATCTGTTATCGTAATAAAAAACATACCTATGTCACTTATATAACGCACCGAGCATGATACTTCCGAATTCGCAATTTGAATTTAAAATTTAGAATATAATGTTGCCAGTGATTATAATTACGATGTTATTAAACGGTACAGTAAAAAATGTAATAATAAATATTAAAATATGCTGTTTTTTTATTGCATTATGTATTAGAGCTGGTAACCTAGATAATATGAGCAGCTAAAATTTAGTCTGGACGATCGCTATAAGATCTCATTGCCATCTATCGGTACATAGTAGGATAGTTAGATATACACATATTCTCGTCTTTTAGGCATCTCTAAGTCTTCGAGATTTGTCCTCACAAAACAAGCAAAACGAGACAACCAGATCACACAACCCCCACGGTAGTGTAATTTTTCTCTTACTTCCTCGATACTTGGGTCAATTCACACCAAAAGCGCGGCGAAGGGCAGCGAAGCGGAGCGCAGTTTATGTGTCATATGAATTTCAACTTTATTTTCATTAATATATTACTTATTATCGAATTCTCGCGACTTCTGGAGCATTCCAGCGACTTCTCGCGCTTTCCAGCGACTTCGCGGGAATCCGCGCGTCTCGTTCGAGTGCGATAATAAGTAATAAAGTAATAATTCATTATTAAAAAGTTGAAATTCATATGACACATAAACTGCGCCCCGCTTCGCTTCCCTTCGCCGCGCTTTTGGTGTGAATTGACCCTTACGGTCATGATTTAACAGATTTATTTTTTTGTAAGAGAGAGTGCCATGCAATCGATACGACCTAGGGATCTTCAAGAAAAGAGCTTATTCTTTCCTTAAAGGTCGGCAAGGCATCTGTTAGACCTCTGGTGTTGCGGAAATCTGTGGGCGTTGGTGATCACTTTACATCAGGTGACCCAACTGCTCGTTTGCCTCCTATGCTATAAAAAATAGAATTGATCGGACTATGATGCAGGACCGGGAGGTACCTCTCGCCCACACGAGACCCTCGTAGTGTAGTGTTAAGCTGTGCTGCCGCGTATCATGCTGTGTGAGAGTTTCCGGCGGCCCCTGGGGGTATTGTAAGGATGACAACGCATCTGCATACCCTCTATGCTAATGTTCATGGCTTCAATTATTCGTTTGCCTCTCCATGCTTTAAAAAAGGCATAAAACTCATGCTAGAATGGATGACATAGTACATCAAAGATCAAATTTACTAAGTCAACGTATAGAGTATAGACTGTACATATTATGTGGGGAATGTCAGTCACTTCTCCCTATGTACAGTACCATCTCGTCTGAGGTACAAACTCAGCTTTGATTTATTTATAACAACCTTTCGAGCTCAAACAATTCCTTGAGATGGAACCTAGTTGACAGGAAACAAACATTTACATTATAGAATATATAGGTGTCCGACCGCCTCCCTCTTAGGATGTCATCGATTCGTGTCGGGCGGGGATGGGAACCCGGTCTATCTAAAGGCACGACGTCGTCGGGACTGTTCAAAGGACGCCGGACAGTCCCCGTTGAGGAAGATTCTGGCCTGTTCGCCGAGGCCAGCCTGTCGCTGGGTCCTGTAGCCTGCAGATCCGGGATCCTCCACTTATAGCGGCTGAAGGCACCCGCAGGGGTTTAGTCGGTAGGGGCGAACCAAACGCCGAGCCCGACACTGTACCCGGTTCCAGAGCCAACCCAGGCTCACGGGTAGCGTGCGTAAATGCATTCCCCTGCGAAAACAAAAAAAAACCCTGATACGCTTCTAATGGTCGCCGCACACTCGTTAAGGGATCGTAACAGTATCACCTCGAGCCGGTCGGTAATCTTCGTATGAAACATCATACAACGCACACTAATGGGAAACGTAACGTAATCGTGTCGTCTTCGCTTTTCTATGCGAGGCGTTTACGATCCCTTTCCGAGTTGATAAGTGTGCTGCGACCATAATACGTCACGTCATTTTAAGGAAAACTTTTAGCTGATTTTATTTTAAGTGACTGTATTTAATTAAACTAATAACTCAGAGATACGCCTGCAGTGCCAAGCAGTGGATATTCTATGACCTGTTTTATATATTTGGACCTATCACATTTATATTAGCTAAGCCACGTGCTGGGTACTAACTATTAATCACATGATTTATAGGTACTAAGCTGGACTGGACTGTTTTTAATTGCTTTCAAGTCAAGGAACTTTATATACTTAAGTCGTTTTTAAACAAATGCGTCTAAGTAGAGCATATATTAAGGTAGGTATAACTTAGTCGTATTAATTATGTGTAGTATAAAATAATAAAGTAATGCATATTGGTTTAAATAATAAATAAATATCTGTTGACTTTGCACACGTACCGTAAGGGCTTGTGTTACGGGTACTAGACAACGGAATATATTTAATAGGTTTTATAAATTTAAGAAATTTTATATATTTAAGATCTTTAATATAGAAATACATATAAACTTCCATGAGCTAGGTGGGATTCGAACCCGCAACCCCTGGCCTAACATGCTCCGCTTATCCGAATCCTGTACCACTGCGCCAGCCGGCCGTCACGTTTATGACCTCCTTATCACGAATCAGATACACATACAACAGTCCTTATTTTGTACCTACTCTACGAATCATTCGACGCCAAATGGGCAAGGCCCAAATGCCACATGACCACGAGGTCAGAAACGAAAGTTTAAAAACATCCTAAGCTAAGACCTAACTTTTGGATGCGCGTTGGGAACAGAACCAAGGGTCCAAATATACACACATAATATTTTATGCTATCATCGTACTTAAGCCCCAGCTCGCCTACAAGAGCTTTGATTTATTTAACAACCTTTCGAGCTCAAACAATTCCTTGAGATGGAACCTAGTTGACAGGAAACAAACCGGGAATCCGGACCGAATAGTAATAAAAGTATCTATATTATAGTTAAATAGAGATAGATAAGAGTTTATTATCTACCTTATAGATAATTAATAAGCTATTTTAAAATTATAACCAAGTCAGATAAGTAAGTTATCTGAGTTCTGACTATATTATACTTTTAAAATAACTTATTATCTCTCAGAGCTCTTTCTTCCACAACGAGTTGTTCTCAAGTATAATAATATTACAGCTTTTTATAAAGTGGCCGGCTACATTAAGTTGGTTCCGGAGCTTTTTAACGAGCTTTCCGCTCCTCTATTCCTAGAGCTTATTATTTTATACTAACTCGTAATAGTTGAAACAACTCAACTTACCTGAAGATGGGAGAATTGTATATTAAAATTGAAACAACTAGACTCCTTAAGTGGACAATGCTGAGCAAACTTTGTGATTCGTCGTTGTTATTGAATTTGTTTTTTTAATGACGTCATAAGTTTACGCGAATGTTGCTCGTTACCACGGAATAGATTCTATTCCGTGCTCGTTACAATAAAACAACTATAACGGATTTTATCGCGGTTTATTTAATTATTTATAAGCCCGACGTTTCGGAAGCTTTACACCAAACTTTTTTTATGGTATAGGGGGCAAACGAGCAGTAGGAGCTATTTTCATGACTACTGACGCCCATAGGCATCACATATCGCATAGAGGTTATACAGATGCGTTGCCCTCCTTCCTCCTCCTCCCTCTATACTCTGTAGGCTCCGGCTTCTTACACGCCGCACGAAACGCGACAGCACAGCTGTCACTTCACGCCGGTCTCGTGTAAGCGAGAGGTACCTCCCCGGTCGTGCCGGCCCGGCTGTAGTCCTCTTTCTACCTAACCTTGGTTGCTGTAGTCCACCCGTGACGGGACGGGAGTGTGGGGCTCCAACAATTGAGCATCTGCTATGCCCAAACACTAAACACTAACCCCTTTATTAATAAACATGGAATAACTATATCCAAGGAATAACCTAGTAATAAGCTGACAACTGTCAAATTCCATAATAAAAACACTTAAAAAGTATGGAATTTGACAGATGTCAGTTAATTACTAGGTTATTACTTGGATAAAGTTATTCTATGTTTATTAATAAGGGGGTAACACAATAAAGTAGTGCCGTACTGCATGCTTGCATGCAGCCGAAACCACCACATTTTTTTATAGTAAAAAAAATAGGATGAACATTTCGCAGGTAATATGAGAATCGCCTGAACTACTGATACGAATAAAGAAACATTTTTTTGTGGTATGGCGGTAAAAATTGTAAACTAAGACTATTTGTGCAATGTTACGTACGTGTGTACGAGAGGTAACAGTTATGCTCTGCGGTTACTGAGAGAGCGATGGCACAATGTAAGATGATGATCATCATCTATGATGATGATCATCATCTATAATGATGTGTATTTATTTCATATTTGTTACATTTATAGTATCACCCCTTAAAGTCATTTACCGAGCTTCTGTTGCGTATTAACTTAATTTATAATTAATTAAGATAAATTTATAAAAAAATAAATATATTTCCGTTTGTCTTGTACTCGTAGCCCAAGTCCTTACAGTACTTAGCACGGGGCTAGTCGTGGGTGTGTAAAGTACAGATTTTATCACATACTAGCTGCGCCCCGCGGTTTCATCCACATAAATTTTGATCCTGTGGAAAATAGAAAATCATACCATGGTATCCCATGGGAACATTTTTTCGGGATAAAAAGTATCCTGTGTTAATCCAACATTTTCAACAAAAATTTCATCAAAATCGGTTTAGCAGTTTTTGCGTGAATTAGTAACAAACAAACATACAAACTTTCGCATTAATAATATTAGTAGGATTATATTCGTTTAACTATGGAATTTAAGTATGACACACAGTGTGTGTCACCTCCGAGCAGCGACAGTCGTAGTGTTTGGAAAAATGTATAACGTTGTCATCCAATTCGTTATCACGCCACGATGCCTACACTAAACCAGCTGTGCCCCGCGGTTTCACCCGCGTCACAATCACAAAAAATCATCCCCCTATTTGACCCGCTAGAGGTTGAATTTCAAAGTGCCCACTTATATCATGGAATTAACCCTGTACCAGATTTAAAATATCTATGTTCATTAGTTTCAGATATGCGTCGATACATGTATAAGTCAGCCAGGTTTGCTGTTCATTTATAGGTTTAGTTTAGTAGTTAGTTACCATGCTCCTCCAAAACGGCTAGAGCAATAGGGAATATGCGTATGATTCAAATAATGATATTTTTTTTTATATGTAAAGTCTTTTCCTGTAGATGTGCGTACGTATTAATATTTTTTTGTATAATTTTGTTTTCAATCAGAAAATAATTATTGAAAAGTGCAAAAATTATGCGGGAAGATTGAATTAGGTGAAACGCACGCCATTGGTCGGAACGAATTGTGACGTCAACATTCATAAATAACATCATTGTTCACGAGCATTGGAGCATTGCTATTGGTGGTTGTTATGATGCGTGACGTAATGTCAGCGCGGCAAAATGGCGATCGTTTAAAAAGCTGTTATCGGCCTACTAATTTGAAACATTTTTTTTGAACTTAATATTGTTTTTTCAGCGCTGATATTTTTTTTACATTAATGTAATGATGTAAATTATCATTTAAAAATATAAAAAAAATACATGCATATTCCCTATTCTTATAAAATTTTGTGTGCATATCGGGTAAGTCTGAGATAGGAACGCAGCTAGCCCTATTTTTATATAAACATTTATGTTTATCTATTATCGACTCGATAAGCTGATACAACATAAATCCAGTGACCCGGACTTGAAGGGATAGATTACATCAGAGATCCGTGTCGCGGAAGCGCAGCCCACGCAACATGCCCAAAGCAGTTCCTTGCGTTTCCTCATAGCGCGCCTTATGGGGAGCCCGCGCAGACTGGTATCAGCGGTTATGTAACGGTCTATCAGCTTAGAAACTGGAAGCAGCCTACTGCCAGTGTTATACAGACCCGATAAAAAAATACATGTTTTTTTATAGTATAAGGAGACAAACTAACCGAAACCCATAGACATGCGCGAAGAGGTATGCGTTGCCCCCCTTCCTCCTCCTCCCTCGTTTTTATTTTCTTTTTTTTTCGTGTAAGCTAGAGGTACCTCCCCGGTCGTGCCAGCCCAATTCCACATGCATGCAGGCAGCGTGGCACTACCTTTTTCCAGCTTCTCTCGGAGAAGTGAAGAGTCTGGAGACTAGCACCTAACTCTTAAAATAATCATGGCGATAGCATTGGACAAGGAATTGGAATGATTTGGACGTCCCCTTAAAATACGCCATGCAGTAAATTATGTAATAATAAAGTAATGTGCCTTAGAATAAGCAGTAACTATGTAACATAAAATGTGTAACAGTGTGATTGTCCAAATTAAATTACATTCTTGTTCTTAAATCTCTCGCCACTAATCCGATTATAAGAGCACAGTCATCGTTGAATATGTTATCCAGCGAAGAAACAATTAAATCTCATGATATACTAGCTGCGCTCCGCGGTTTAAGTTTCGATCCCATGGACATAATATTGAGATGAAAAATAGATGTTGACCGATTCTCAGACCTACCCGATATGCACACAGAATTTCATGGGAATCGTTCGAGCCCTATCGAAGGAGTATGATGAATAATATTGTGTCAGGAGAATTTCATATACATAGAGATTGATAGCGTTAATTTTTGTCCCAGTTATTATGGAAAGATGTCACACAAAATATCGATTATGGTCACTGTAAGCTTCAGTTGTTAATGTGGGCAAAATAAAATGTTTCTCCACGTGATATTTTATAAAAAGCTATCAATAAACAACTGACAACATTAATATTTCATTTTAAAAAGTCTGGTCACCTCAAAACAAGAAAGTTTCACCGATGAACCACTTATCAAAAATTAAACTAAAGAACTCCTCCTAAGTTACAGCGTTCCTCGAGGTGTGTTTCGTAGCTAAGACAGCCAAGATAAATATAGTAGTGTTATACTGCTCGACGCTGCCAATTTTTTAGAACGAGGACCATTTATTTATTCGAGTCGAGACGCCGGGAAGTGTCCAGTCACTGTAAAAACTGTTTCCTTGCAAACTTGAAGTAATGGTTCGCCGTCGCTTTTTGTACGGTGACTAGTTGAAGTGCATAACGTATGAGCAGGGGTGTCCAACCGGTGGATCGCATTCGAATCTCAATTCGTGTATAGTAGCTCCGCAGAAATAAGTTACATCGGCTTTCAGCGTTGACGCAGAAGGGTGCAATATAAGCCGATCTAATCCGATTTATAACACCAATTCAATAAAAACCTTATTTCACAACTCATAAGGCTTAAAATATTATAATAAGACGTGAGGTCATGCTATCTCGCCCGTGATATCTGTGCTGCATGACTTTGACGTTTGTATGAATTTCAGCCTATGACAGCTGACATCAGGCTAAGTAACTGGCGAATGCTAATACAGCTAGCTCTCGTTTGACCAGTGGCGAATGAAGAATTTTCTGTCTTGTGATGGGCTGAAATATTTTTGCACCTATCAAAATAATGTTTACTGCGTAGGTACATCGGTGTAACTTATTTCTGTGGTACTATTATACCAGTCGACCGCGCCCAGCCAAAAACACAAAAATACAAACATTTTACTATTTTCTTAATATTTTAAAATATATGTAGTAGTGCCCCGCTACATGCATGCAGCCGCATTAGACCAGCACTACGAGAGGTGCCTAGGTAGCTTCGAAGATACGGGCGTAAAGTGACTGTCGCGTTTCTAGGAGGAGGAGGAAGAAAGGCAAGTTATCAAAGGCATCTCTATAGGTATATAGAGGTTCTATATGGATCTCTATAGGTAGTAAAAATTGGCTTCAACCGCTCGTTTGGCGCCCTAAAGGTTCCGTAAAAATATAAGTATATAAACGACATTTTACTAATTTCTTAATATTGCGAAAACATTCGAATTCCTTGATCTTGGCTGACAAAAGTTGGCAACTCCTGCTTTAATGGCTGTTTGAGAAGTTAGCAGCTGCTAAGCAAATATTGATGCATCGAGTTGTCCATTAGGAAATCTGTTTTAGAACGAAGCTCTTTATCCGTACATGCATTTAGTGTGATTGGTGCAATAAAAAATACAAGACTTTCTCGTCAGCCGCACACGGTTTTCGATTTTTAACTTACTACGGACGTCCACAAAAATCCACACTAAAGAGTAGGTGCGTCGCCTTCTTCACGCAATTCGATCTTCTCAGATCACCAAGCGCGGTAGCGTAGCAGTCACTTTATGCTAGTGCTATGAAGAAAGGATACCATACTATGCGAAATTAAGCCTCGGCAGTCATGAAGTTTTACTTGCTCGTTCGTACCTACTATTATATACCTACTACAATAATTGCTATTTTTATGGTATAGGGAGGCAAACGAGCAGTCAGCGCCATTCTCATATCTACAGAATCCCATGGACATCCGCAAGGTTAAACAGGTGCGTTGCCCTCCTTCCGCCTCCCCCATCCATGGGCCATCGGCTATTTACATATCACACGAAACACATCACATTACTTTACGCCGGTATAAGCGAGAGGTACCCCCGTACCGTCGTGCCGGCCATATTCAGTTGCATGCATGTAGCGAGGCACTACCTCTAACTAAATTCAGTGGTAGGTTTTGGAACTATTAAACACGGCTATAATAAAAAATATTCGTAATTTTAAAATACCTTAAAACCGTAATGACCGTTTCTGCGTAATTAATATAATTACGCAAGCGCCGCGGTTGAATTTTTAATGAGTTTGGTGCTCGTAGCGTAAAATGATTTATCACCAGTAGCGTAATTATCATCATCATATTTGATTAATCATGAGAGAGGCGACAGTGATAAAACAGGTGTTGCGCAATGTCTTGTCGCAGGTTCTAACTCAACATGGGCGTTTTATTAATAAAGGATCGCCGGCTGCACGCATGAAGAAGGGTATTTACCGCGTGCTAACGAGAGCGCGGATCAAGCGATTGAAAGGCTCGATTGCTCGTTTTCCAAAAAAACATTTTAGAATCCATTTCTTTGAACTATAAGAGACGGCTTCTTCACTGGAGGAACAGTTCTCCCATGCCATTAAATTACTGCAAAAATCTGCTAAAGGCTTGCAAAGCCGATCGCATTACTGAAAAGAAAAAAAAAATTTTTGAACTATTCTATCAAATAAAGGTGTAGGTAAAAGTTTCGTTCTAAAATATTCATAATATCTTGGAATCGATTCCTCAGTGACTACAAACTGTTATCGAGATTGAACTGACTTTGGAAGCGGCAGATCGACTACGATTGCTGCATCAACAGATTCGGATACAATAGAATGGTAAGTCGGCAAAATATAAATAGTGTTACGCCACACAAAGTCACCATGATTTCGAAACCACAGAAACACTTTCCGATCCTTCGATGGCATCCAATCGTTATCGGAATTCCTTGATTGTTCGGAGATCGTGTCAGCTTACCTAATGTGTTTCCCTCGATATTTCCGAACGGATACGACCTAGGGATCTTCAAGAAAAGAACATATTTTTCTCTCTAAGGTCGGCAACGCGTCTGTTAGACCTCTGGTGTTACGGATGTCTGTGGGCGTTGGTGACCACTTCACATCAGGTGGCCCTACTGTTCGTTTGCCTGAGCTAAACTCAAATCATAAAGTCAGCAAAAGTGTCAGTCAAAGTCAATAATCACTATTTTTGAAAACTGAACACAAAACCAAACACTTTCAGGTCAAACTGCCGGTTTGCAAGTCATCGCGCTAAACAATTTAGTTAACCTTCAACACATAAGATGATTTCACTATTGAGGGTTTGATCGAGCGGCGAACGAAATTTATTGTAGTGTAGAGACCATGAGTGACTATGAGAGTATAAGCAAGGTTTTGAAAGAGGTAGTGCCACACTGCATGCTTGCATGCAGCCGCATTGGGCCGGCACGACCGGGGAGGTACCTCTCGCTTACATGAGACCGGCGTGAAGTGACAGCTGTGCTGTCGCGTTTCGTGCGGTGTGTAAGTAGCCGGTGGCCCATGGAGGTGGGAGGAGAAAGGGGGGCAGCGCATCTGTATGCCTCTAAGCAGATGTCTATGGGCGTCGGTAGTCATGAAAATGGCTACAACTGCTCGTTTGCCCCCTTATACCATAAAAAAAAAAAAAAGCAAGACATCGGAGCCATTTTGTGACTACCGACGTCGTCAACACGTCCGCATATTATGCAGATGTTGACCTCCGTTTTCTTTGTGACGCAGGAGAATACGTATGATACCCAGGGTTGCCAACTCAGTTGATCATAAATCCGGGAGAACTAAAAAAAGAGAGGTCATGAACATGGTCGGAAGGCATTTTTGCCATTATGAGATTACAATAATTAAATTTTGCCTCAGCCAGCGCTGGGGAGATTTTATCCGGGAGAATCCCGGAATTCCGGGAGAGTTCATTGATACCTAGGAACCCGGGTAGCCCCTAGACCAATGTCCGACTCGACTGGTGGAGGACTCCTAAGTTGAGCAGCTCTTTGTCTGGCCTCTCCTTAGGGGAGAACCTTTCCGTTACGGGTAGCTATGGTATAGCTCTGGTGATCTGATCACAGGGGCACGCAAGCCCTCCTCGCCACGACAAGGTGGCAGCATCTTCTGGGGGGACTGCGTTAACCTCCTTAACAAGCCATTTATATTTACCTACATATTATAAGTGTTGGTAGTTGGTACTACCGAAGATGGAAGGATAATGTAAGTATGTGACATACAATTTAATCGTGTGTCGTTTGCAGAACAAAATGTGACATAACTACATTTTAAATTACAAATGTAATAATGTCACACGCACAATAATGTCATAACTAGGAATGTGACGTCATCACATACCTACTGCCCGGAGTGATTTCAAACGTTTCTATTTAAACGACCAGGCTGGCTCAGTGGTACGGATATCGGATAGTCCGAGTATGTAGCGCCAGGGGTAGAGGGTTCGATTCCCACCTAGGTCATGGATTATCATGATTATGTTTATCTGTGTATTATGTGCATTTCTATAATAAAATCTTAAATATATAAAATGTCATAAATTTATAAAACATATTAAATATATTTCCGTTGTCTAGTTCCCGTAACACAAGTCCTTACGGTACTTACAACTTGGCTAGACTATCGTAGTGTGATAAGTCCACAGATATTATTATTATTATAAAAACACAAAAAAAACACAATTTAAACATTTTTGATATTTTTTTTCTGAGCTTATTACGTCAAATATAATCAAGGCATTAAATCTTATTTACAAAAATCTCGTGTCACAGTGTTTGTGGTTGGACTCCTCCGAAACGGTTCGACCGATTTTTATATTTGTTTATACACACATATTTTATTTGTTCTCTGAGCGAATTCGCAAATATAGCGCCTATTATACCTCATACCAAACCTAAGAATTGAAAAAAATGCAACATTTAGTTGTAGAATTATAGTTGTTAATGTTTTACACTACTGATTGCCTTGTAATTGTAAGATAGTAGTTGTAAGATAGGTTTTTTTATAGTATAAGGGAACAAACGAGCAATCGGAGCGTTTTTTTGACTACCGACGACCATAGGTATACATCCGAATAGAGGTTATACAGATGCGTTGCCCTCCTTCCTCCTCCTCCCTCCATGGGCTACAGGCTATTTACACACCGCACGAAACGCGACAGCGCAGCTGTCACTTTCATGTAACCGAGAGATATGGCGACGAATGTATGTAGCTCTTGCGAATAAATATATATGTCGGGGGCATAGGTTCCGTCTCCCGCAGTAGTTCCTCCAGGCGTATCATCAGATATCTCATGTAGGCGTGTATGGGTAATCGAGCAGAATAACAACGACAACTATTTTTATTATTATTTTAACAATATGGTACAGTACTGACGGCAAAGTAATAATCAGAGTGAACCAACGGTCCCGTTTGGAAGGTTTGCACAGTGTGATACTTCGTAATAGAATGGGCTGTTCCTTGTTCATTTTAAAAACCAAGACTCCAACTTATTCCGCTCACGTAACATCATGTCACGGCGTTCAGCCACACAGTACGACACAGTATTAAAAGAATCAATTGAGTGTCTTATTATCGAGTCAATTGAGTGTTCATTATCGTACAAGTCAATTGAGTGTCGTATCGTTTAATTTTCGTAATCGTCGACATATAAATATTTAAACTTTTGATTCCCGTATTTCTAATATACGAGAGCGCAACCGCGTGGCGGAGCTAGTATTATATAAAACTCCTATCATTGTCGAAGTTTTAAATAAGGATATAGCCGGCTCTTGCAATTGTACACTTAAAATGCTAATTCTCGGGTATAATATCCCAGAAGGCCAGCTGAGACGACGGCCAATACCGCTCGCCGTTGAAATTTTATACGTTCAATACTTAATGCCAGTTTAAAATGTCGCTATTCCTTTATGTATATTAGGTGTGAGTGCTATTCCTTCATTACAGACATGTTGGTTCCGACAGATCATCGCGATGTACCTAATACAGCCATTAAATTTCAGCTGAGTGCTCTTTAGTTTAGGGGGTAAAGAAACAGTTGGAGCGTTTTGATAACTATGGCCATAAACATCTGCACATGCACATATAGAATATTAGCTGCGCCCCGCGGATTCACCCGCGCAAATTTTGATCGGAACACACAACGTCCCATAGGAACATTTTTTCGGGATCTATCCTGTGTTAATCCCAGTTACCCTTTCTGTGTGTGCCAAATTTCATGAAAATTGGTTCACCAGTTTTTGCGTGAAGGAGTAACAAACAAACACAAACTTTCGTATATAACAAAACAGTAAAATTTTAGTGTATTATATTGAATATATTTACGAAAAACTAATTGGGGGCGATTTTAAAATAGTAACAGAACACTTTTCTGAGATTTTTTTTGTTTGTCTGTTTGTCCGTTTGTTCGGGGTGATCTCCGAAACTACTGCACGGATTTTCATGAAACTTTACATTAATATAGCTTTCATATCAGAATAACATAATAAGTTAAAATTTTGAATAATTTTTGAAGTCCGAAATCCACGCGGGCGAAGCCGCGGGCGGAAGCTAGTTGGCCATGGGTATGCTAAGTTCCCTCCCCGGTAGAGTTTCTAAATCTGCTTTATAGTGTCTTACAAAGTTAAGAGGTAGAGCCACACTGCAAGCTTGCATGCAGCCGTATTGGGCCGGCACGACCGGGGACGTACCTCTCGCTTACACGAGACCGGCGTGAAGTGACTGTGCTGCCGCGTTTCGTGCGGTGTGTAAGTAGCTGGTGGCCCATCTGCATAGCCTATGCGGATGTCTATGGGAAGATGGGGGCGTTGGTGTTCACTTTACATCAGGTGACCTAACTGCTCGTTTGCCTCCTATGCTATAAAAAAAAAAAAAAAAAGATCTAGGTGATGACAGTGGAATTTGGAATTTCGGCACGAAGTCCGATAATGGAATTCAGCTGCAGGTATTAATTCGAACAATTCCTCGGAAGACTCCCCGTGATAAATACGATAGAAGATGCACAGCGAGCTGACATCTCTACGCAAGGCAAGAGTATCAAGCTGGCGGGTGAGATACTGGTTATCGACGATTAGAGTCGCTCTTCGTGGTATACGTTCCAATGGAACGAGCAGCAGCAGCTCAATTGCAGCCAAATTGGACCAGCACGGCCGGGGAGGCTCTCGCTCACATGCTACCGCCTGCTAAAAGTGATGACTATATCGTCGCGTTTTGTGCGGTTTGTGAGAATCATCATCGGGAGGTGGGATGGGAGACGACCATACTGTTTACAGTATGTTCATAATCCTCACTTATTGTTAGGATTATGACCGCTACTGAATAACTTCGTGCTAGACAGAGAAGGAAAGATGGATGTATAACATGTCACGTTTTGTGGTTCGGTCTCTGATGAATCGTTGACATCAAGGACAATATGTTACGTGGCGGTTATATAAGACCAACGAAAGTGCTGCGGTCGAGACCGATGTTTGTTTTTGTGAAATGAAAACCGTTAGCGGTAGGTTTGGAAAAATATTAAGAACCAACTAACATGATATAGGCACTGCCACGAGTTAGCGTATCCTAGGTAGGTAGGGTAATACCTTTACGTACGCTACCCAAAAGCCCGGCCTGATCAGCCGGGTACAGTGTCGGGCTCGGCTGTTGGGTTGGTTGCCCCTACCGACTAAACCCCTGCAGATGCCGTCAGCTGCTATAATTGGATTGCTCTGGAGTAAAAAGGTCCCTCCAGCGACCGGCTGAAAGTAAAGACCAGATTTCTCCTCCTTGGGGACTACAATGTTGGAACCGTCCAATGGGCTCAGATTCCCTTCCTAACTCCAGGTCCCAATGCTCCAAACGAGCACGCCACGCCGGTGGTCCCAATCCAAGCCGCCATCTGCTAATTCAGAGGACGGGTGGAAGACTTCAGACATTAGCTGGTCCCAACCACAGGACGATGGACCGACACCGAGACCGCCACCCAGGGGTCAAACAAGCAAGCAATCAGCCGCAGAGGGCACTGAGGACGCCAACGACACAGCGCATCTCGTCTTCCTCTGTGGCCCCACCGCCAACGCACTGACGGTGCGCCACCCTTCCGTTGCGGAAGACAGGGTGCACTGCAACGACTCGCTGGACACCTCTTCTCCCGCGTCCCCTCCTGGGATCCCTCTTGGCTTCACCGTGGTTGTTCAAGCCACGGTTACTAGGCCGAAGACCACGACAAGGTGATTTGATTTAATTTCATTAGATTTAATTAATTGCTATAATTAATTATTACACTTCCTTGTATTGTGATTTTAATTTATTTATATAATTTATCTACACTAATGTTGTAACATTCTACTTATGTTTTCAACACTTGACTTATAATAACTACTGTTATAGCTCAGACAACAAAAAACTCAATTTAAGCAATTTGACATGATGTTATAATATCCAAATCGATATCGTAAAATCTCATTATAACACTGTGTGAGAGCGAGAGAGAGAGAGAGAGAGAGAGAGAGAGTGGTGAGAGAGCTTATTTCAAAATCCTAACAGCGCGCGTTCGCTCCTGATTGGCCCTGCGCGCGCTGCAGCTGCGCTCTCATTGGTTCAATGCCAGCTTGCAAAGGATTTGCGAGAAAGAGACAAAGCTCTACAAAAAAATGAAAGCAAAAATGAACGCCACAGACAACCAACGAATAATCTACTGTTTAGTAGAAATTTAAAAGTAAAGTCATGTGATTTTTTCACATTATATTTCAACATTGAAGCTAGTATTTTATTAACATTGAATTATAAAAAGTATATATTTACGCGCCGCAATTTTTGCAATCAAATTAAAGTATTTAATAAAAATATTTATCTTCAAAGAATATTACATTTTAAATCGTCGGTCAAGCAGTCGTCGCCTCGTCGGTCAAACAGTCGTCGGTCCAACAACGAATGGGGCAATACGCGTGAATTTAACGTTTCGCAATGTTTGATTAATTGATTAATTGCATTAGTGAAGATAAAGTAGAGTATGCAACTGCATATAACACGGGTATTAAAACACTCGTGAGGTACTATTTTGAAACTCGCGTTCGCTCGTTTCAAAAATTCACTCTCGTGTTTTAATACCCTTCTTTATATGACGGTTGCATAAACTACTATTATTTAATTATGATTTTAGATATTATTGTAATTTGAATAATGTAATACTTATAATGCATGATGTAATATTCTATAAGTGAAAGTGCGCAATAACCATGTAACTACTTCGTCGTAATCATGAATAAAATAATATAAAAAGCAAAAATGGGAAGACAACATATTTTTAATCGAGGATTTTCCGCAATCAAAAACATTGTTTAGACTCTGACATCAATGAAAAATCAAATCACGTGCTTCCTTGATTTTTTATAATAAGTAAGTATACTGGCTTTAACCGCAGCTTCGCTCGCAGATGTTAATCTTTTTTACACATCCTGTGTCTTTGTTAATACCTCTAAGAATATGTGCACAAAGTTTGATCGGTTGAGTAGTATTATGGTGAAAGCACGACAAAGAAACTTACATTTATATATATATAATATTAGTAGGGATTTCCTTCTCCGTTTCGGGTGGAAGATCCGTTAAAAAGAAGGTAATTTACTGAAGCGAACATAGTATGAACTAGCTGTACTCCGCGGTGTCAACCGCGTTTTATTTTAAAAAAATCCAACTAACTTCAACACCCTATTTCACTCCCTTAAGGGTTGAATTTCTAAAAATCCTTTTTAGCGGATGCCTAAGACATAACATCTACCTGCATGCCCCAGACCGATCCGTCCAGTGGTTTGGGCTGTGCGTTGATAGATCACTGTCAGTCAGTCAGTCACCTTTGAGTTTTATATATATATAGATGTTAATGAGTCAGATGCATGGCAAAATTAGATCCCTCTTCAAAAATTATAGTAAACTGAAACTTAATAATGACTAAATAGCGTTGCAAATAATTTGCAACCGATGAACCGATAATTACAAGTAAATTGATATCAATTTACTTATAATTATCGGCTCATCGGTATTAGCCAGCAATGCAATACGATATTCCCAGCCACTCTATATCTGCAGCAAATATTACTGTGATGAAATTATGAATAGATCACGTATATACATATATTAAACCGCTCTGCATTTACCTGCGTTGTTAACTAATTGCAGGAATAAATATAAAATTATAAAAATACCTTTTTTTGATTATAGAGCATTTACTCATTGGCATGATGCACTGGCCACCCTAGGTGGGTTGCCGACCATGGGATTCTGAACCCCATCTTATTTGAGAATCCTACCCCACCTCCTACCTACCTCTTACCTCCTTAACATAAAACCTCTTTAAAGTCTTCAGTCGTTTTATGCACAGCCACCATACCTGGATGGGATCATATTAGTGTTTGAACCGAATAGTTAAAAATCCGCGGATGCCATCGCTTGTATCAGCGGCAGGGCACCTAGGTGTCTAGCCGGTCCCTCGTAAAGGAACGGACTCCTGTAAACGGTAGCTGGTGCGAGAACGATCAACCTCCTCCGACTTTAGTAAGAGGTAGTGCCACGCTGCATGCATCCTTGTAGCCTAATTGGACCGTCACGACCGAGGAGGTACCTCTCGCTTACACGATACCAGCGTAAAGTGACAGCTGCGCTGTCGCGTTTCGTGCGATGTATAACCGGTAGTACATGGAATGAGGAGGACGGTGGGCAAGGCATCTACATGACCTCTTTGCTGGTTTGTATGGGTGTCGGTGATCATGAAGATGGTTGCGACGGCTCTATTGCCCATTTATATTATAGAAATACTTCGAGGTTCATGCAATGGGTTTTCAATGAATCCAAGGTACAGCACCACAGTCCACCCGTGACCGTGGTTGCGGTGAAGCTTCTGAAATATCGGGCTTATAAAATAAATTAACCGCGATAAAATCGTTAGGTTGTTTTATTGAATTTTATAATATCATATATTCAACTATATTCTTGCAAATAAAATTTTCTTTCTTTCTTAAAAAAAAATAAATAAATAACACAAAGGCTATATTTTATTTGCATCAATGATCTTGATATTTCTACCGCAACTGCTGGTGGCCCGGTCAACTATTAATATTTAATTAATAAGTACTACACTGACATGACGCGGTAAGTTGGGACCTGGCAAGTATGCGAAGAATGCTCTCTAGCCCCGCACCACCTCCGATGTAGCCCTTACATGACCAGCATGGTGGTGCGGAGGTAAAGAGCGGGGAATGAAAGGTCAGGTCCCAACCTACCGCGTCCGTGTAGTAGTTTTCTAAGCAGATGTTTTTTCAGCAGGTTACTAGAGAAAACCGCCTTTAGGTACAGTTTTGGTGTGTTTACCAGCTAAGAAGACAATTTCCGGGATGGATGCCATATTTAGATGGTTACATTGAAATTCTACAAACGTAGAACTTTTGAATTTAAATTTGAAAATTGAAAAAGTTATTTTCTGTTTCGAAAGCTAGAAATCTGCCGTATGGATCAATAAAAGTAATACACAGCTGCGTCCCCGCTTAAATATGGATTATCACATGCCCATATAAGAGGTGTATGTCCAACAGTGGACTGCAATAGGCTGATAATGTGTGTACGTTCTCAGCGTCGCTGGAACGCCAATGCATATTGATACCTACCTATCTGTAATTACATTAGGGCAATCAGTGCTCTACGTACATCGCTTTCATGTTTGACAATTTCACTGTTTGCTCAGAACAGATTTTAAACTAACGAAAAATAATACGTTAAATTGTGAATGGTTTGGTATAGTTCACAATTTTTCGACAGTTTATAATCTTGCGAATTATTTTGTAAAGTAACTGTGTTTACAATCTTACGGTGACATATATTGATAAATTATAGCCTGTGTTATTCTGACGTATAAGCTATATTATTGTAAAGTTTCATTAAATCCATTCAGTAGTTTTCACATGAAAGAGCAACAGACATCCATACATCCATTCATACTAACAAATTTTCGCGTTTCAAATAATATTAGTAAGTATTTTTACGTACGCGAGTTCGTAGAGTATGCTAACGAAGCGGGCGGACATCCCGTATACAGGGTGGTTAAGTTTGTCATTACACAATGTTACGTCGCATGTACGTCTTGTATAATCCTATACAATTCCTAAGCCTTGCATAAGTTGGACGTCCTAATTGGTTGTAACGTAGGGTTGGCGCAGATGCAGAAATATATGCACAATGTCCGGACGTGACTTTTTATGCGTTGCAATTAAAAGATGCATGTTGTTAGGGCTGCCAAACGCTTTTTTTGTCGGTTGTTTGAATCGGACTGTCACGTGAATTTTTCCTAGTAAAACGCATTCATAAAGAAACTAACATTCTCATGAAAAGTCTAGGTATAGGCACGAAAACATCTCACTTCCGACTAGAAACTGCTGCGTGCCTTACGCAAAAGTCGGTCACCAAAGTAGTGTTACAGATATTATATATGCGTCAAGACACCTAGGCGACTATACCCGAAGGAGAAATCTGAAGCACCTTAACAAGGGACTAGCACATAGGTCCTCTGTAGAATAAAACTACGACTCACAACTAGATCCAAACCAGGTCATAAATAAAAAAACGCATTGTGTTCTTGCAGGGTCTATGAACGTAATAGACCTTCGCCCTAATTCTCTATGGTAATGTATTAATTGAAGTGCGATCCACGACCGGTATTATGAACGCGAGTCTCAAACTGACGGTTTGCATCATGTGTAGAGTGTCCCATACACACCTTCATATTAAGTACAGTGAATTTGTGTCAGTGTCCTTGGTCAGACTTTACCCACCCGTGGCTTTGGTACTGTTTTGCAACACTATTGGGAGATGCCAATTTAAACTAACCTGAGGTTTCCTTTTGTACGCCTTGTAAGAGGTACAAAAACAAGGTGGAGCCTTTTGCGCAAAGATCTAGCAGCGAGGATTGGAACATAATTCCATTGCATTATCTCAATGTCAATGGTATTGTTCTATTTTGCGAAACTCCTTCTTTCTATAGAGATCTATATGTTCTCTTGTCAGGTGATGTCGTACATAGAAGATGACTGATTTAAAGTTCCGGTTTCTAAGAATTAAGTCCTAAGATAAGTATTCACAATTGTATTTCTTTTCTTTCTTTATAAATTGTTTATCGTATAACAGTGTAATATGTATATGTACCTAAATGAAGATTTTTCTGTTTCTATTCTATTTCTCTACGCTAATGTTTGTCGTCCTTAGGACACCTTCCAGAGCTAATAAGGGTGCAGGCAAATGGGGGTTATAAGACTGCTTCGTTTCCATACTTTTATAATATGAATATTAAGGGTAACAATTTTTTTTTCGTGACGAAACCATATCTCTTAGTAAAAGGTAGTGCAGCCGTATTTGGGCCCTCTCGTTTACACGATACAGCTGTGCTGTCGCGTTGCGTGCTTTGTCAGTAACCAGTGGCCCATTTGGGGAGGGGGAGGAAGAACACGGGCAACGCATTTGTACATCTCTATCCTATCTGTCTAGCCTAAATCAACAAATCACAGTATTTTCAGTCACAATGAATGAAAAGTCTAGTTTTACTTATCACTGAATAGATTGAGTTAAAGATAGAGTAAATATTCAGTAGCACTTTTAAAGATTAAATGAATTACGTAGTTCCTTGGGGAAATCGAAATCGTCAGGAAATAGCGAATCCGACTTTGTCTTCGGTTTGGACAATAGCAGAGCTAATTTGAATTGTGTGCCTGGATTATCATGGGACTATGGCAGCGCTCGGCAACCCGTGGCCCACCGACGTCTTACTTGCGTCCCGTGAATGTATACAGAGTTATTTTTTGGTCCCCGGCCTAAATTTAAAATATGGAAGTAAACATCATTCCAAGGGTGTGTTTAAATTGTATCGTCTAATTGTAACATTATTTAAAATAAAAATCGATTTGAAGTGGTCCTTAAAATGTCACGATTGTTGTACTTATACGAAATGTATCGACTTCAAGGTCAGTGGCGTCGGCCTACCGTGAGTCGCGGTGTGATACACGTGGTGACCAAGAAATATGTTTTACAACATGGGACAAAGTAATTGTGTCTAATTATTTTTTTAATATTTTTTATTTCATAAATCGAATGTATTGTTCCATTCTGTACCACACCTGAAAATTTGGCCGGTGACCAAAAAATAACCCTGTACAAATAAGTTTTTAGAGGGGAGAAAGAAGCCTAACTAAAAAAAAAGGTAAATTAGACTTCTTGAATGAATATCACAAGAGGGGCCCACGTATAGTCTATTTTGTCGCTTTGCCTGTCAAAAGGTTGCCGACCGCTGTACTACGCGAATATTAGGGTTAAGGCCTGCGCAGACCAGGTATTTTTGTCCCCTAAAATAGATCGCTTATAACTGTATCGAGTAACGCAAACGAGGGATTAAAAGCACGCGGTACTTTGCGTTCATTTTTGACCAAAACCCCTTGTCTACGCAAGCCTTTAAATGGGTTCTTTTATGGAGTAAATGTACGAGAAATTAATCAGAGCTTTACGCTCATTAAAAAATGTAAATGCTTTGCGTT
>LUGF01051761.1:20955-43727 GCA_001625245.1 Calycopis cecrops | reverse complement strand
TAAACTTAGTAGATGTAAAATTGTGATCGGTTTAGCCGATTAGTCGGCTGACTAGTCGGCCATTTTACTACCGATTAAGTAGTAGTCGACACATCTCTAATTTGGATAGTTCCAATTATCTGCTTTTAACGGTTTCAACGCTACAATGTAAAAAACATTTTCTTCTACATAATATATGGACCCCTTAATTTTTAACTTTTTTATTTTTCCTACGCTTGCACGCAATGACCGAGCTGGGTTCCAAATTTCATCTTTTTAGGTTATCTGGAAAGTTGGTTACATTTAGGTACCATATGTCAGTCAGTCTGTGAGTCAGACAGTGATAAAATTTACGACTTGGACCTTCATAATATCATTGTAACCGTTTGAGCTAGCTTCATGAAATTTGGGCTTCCAGTTGTCCTTATGGACATAATTAAACACACGTTCACGTAATATGTGTTTACGTTACGTCGTTTACGTTAAATAGGTTTTGAGTTTGCACGGGTCAAAAGTGGCATTAAGCGGCACTCTCGGCGCTGGCTGGCCAGTTCTTTTGCTTGACCTTTAGCTTGACACGCTGCCGCGTGTTCAGATTACCTGTTCTCTGTTAGATCAAGTTGTTTATTAAATGGCAAGTGTGTAAGTATCGTGATCGCCCTTAGCCCGTTAGGGAGTGGCGGGAAGGTATGTTGTTGTTGTTGTTTTATTATACAGGGATACATTTTAGTCACCGGCCAAATTTAAAAATAAGGAAATTAAAAAAAGGTGTATATTAAATTTTAACGTCTAATTGTATATCTTGTTACAACATCAATTTGAAACGGTCCGTAAATATACCTACGCGCATTAGCACCCGAAGAGTGTATCGACCGCAACAGCTGATTGTGTTTCTTATCCACTTTAATTGTTTTTATAAGTATATTTATAAGTAACTATTTTTATAAATGATTTTTATTAAATGTTTAGATTATGCAATCATATCTATTGTTTTATGGTCTATAGTTAATTTTAATAAAAACAACGTATTAAAATTTTTCATTAATAGTTTGGCGAGCTTAAAAGTCTTATTAGATTATTTGTTTGACTTTGATTAGAGGGTATTCAAATAGGAAGGCTAATGAGCAGACGGTTCAAGTCCGGGTGACAATCACCCTTAAAGGAGGCAAATGTGCGTTGCCCTCCTTCACTCAATACCCCCAATGGGGCACCGTTATTATGTGGACTGCTCCTGTGTGAAGGTGACGTGGGCTCTTTAGAGACTGACTATTCATCGTGGAGTAGGTACTGATAATCATCATCAATAGTTCTAAAGAACCCCACCAAGACCGTTGTAATACATTAATTTGACAAAATAAGCAAATAATCTAATATATAAAATTCTCGTGTCACAGTTTTCGTTGCCATACTCCTCCGAAACGGCTTGACCGATTCTCATTAAGTTTTGTGAGCACATTGAGTAGGTCTGAGAATCGGCCAACATCTATTTTTCATCCCGATATTTCCACGGGATCGGGCGCAGCTAGTAATAAATAATTCTTTATTGCACACCAAAAACTTGCTTACAACGTAAATACCATCAATGCACAATAGTTGGTCTTATCGCCTTAAAGCGATATCTTCCAGGTAACCATCACTTCATCACTTGTAAGATGAAGCAAAATAAATCTCTCGTACATAACACCAGCGAGACTGCCATGTTGCTACTTTTCACTAGGTCTGTGTTTTGTAAAAGAGAAATGATAAAAATTGTTATCATCGATAATCACCAAGATATTGGAGGCATCCAATATCTCCCATACACATCGGCGTGAAGAGATAGCTGTGCTGTCGCGTGGTGTGTAAGTAGCCGGTGGGCCATCGAGGGTGGGGGAGGCGGGTGCTTCTGTGTAACATCTATACGGATATCTATGGGCGTCGGCAGTCATGAAAATTGCTGCGACTGCTATAAAAAAAAGTAAGATTACGCTCACTTCAGCGCAATCGAAACCTATTGTTGACCACCGACGATTAGGCATTACTAACATTCTTTCGCAGGCGGTCCCCCATTTTCTCTTCTCCAATGGCAACGTCATAAACTGAACTGGACTGGAACTGAATGTAAGGTGACAGCGCAGCAGACACTTTACTGCGATAATATCTTGTTGATAATGAGATGTTTGATAGGTTGGTTGGGCTGACACAATTGACATGACTTAATTGACCAAACGGCAAAGCAGTATGGTACTGTTATAATATACGGCCTGGTTATCCTACTTAATATTATAAATATGACAGTTTGTTTGTTTGTCACTCTTTCACGCAAAAACGACTGAGCCGATTTTCATGGGCGCATATAATAGAGAGTAACTTGGATTAACACAGGATAGTTTTTATCCCGAAAAAATCTTCCTAGGGGATGCCATGGGATGATTTTCTATTTTCCACGGGATCGAAATTTACCTCGTTACTAGAACGTATATTATTTCTAATGACGCAAATAGCATTTTACTTAAACTAGTGATCGCCCGTAGATCGAATTCGATCTAAGTTACAACTTTTTGCAATTACAAACTGAATATCATATGACATAATATTATGTCATTGTAACTACGGTAATTAATTTGTGTATTAAATTAATTGAAGCATTGTGTGAGTGAAGTCGTGTGCGTTTCGTTTTATTTAATTAAAATAATAAAACGTAATGCATGTTGTTTTAAAATATTAGCTTTCTGCACTTCCCCTCCACATCAACTATAAGTATGCCAAATTTCATACTTCTACGTCAGCGCAATTTTCGCCAAAAGGGGTTCAAAGTTTTTCCTTCACGTATTAATATATATTATCATCATCATCAGCCTATTGCAGTCCACTGTTGGATGGTGGCCTCTCCCATAGCAAGCCACTGGCCTCGATCTTCGGCTAACCTTTCCCACTTCCAGCCCACAGCTTTGCGTATGTCGTCACTCCATCTAGTCACAGGGCGTCCTACATTACGTTTGTTTGTACGCGGTCTCCACACTTGAACCAGTCGACCCCCAGATCATCGGTTCTGCGGCAGATATAACCGGCCCACTGCCACTTCAGCTTGCTAATCCGAGTAGCTATGTCGGTTATCCTAGTTCTCTGGTGAATTACTTCGTTTCGGATTCGATCCCTCAGAGACAACACCAAGCATACGTATTTATATTATAAAGTTATGTAATTGTATGTTACATTGAGTTTTGTCTTCGTTGTGAGCACATAGTTTCTAATGCAAGTTCTGTATCTTAATAGTAATTAATGGTGGTTCACCCAAGTATTGCTTTTTTTAAAACCCTTCACAATCTCACCCCGCAAGTACTACCTCTTCCTACACATCTTCTGGGTTAAATGGCACCGTTAAAGATATTCTGATCTTCTCATTTCATTAAGGAATTTATATATTATCGAAATAATTCGAAGTGGAAAAAGCTACCGATACAGAATCTCAGAGCAACTTACAGGTATAAATCCAATTTCAGTAGTTCGATAGCGGTTGTTTTGGTGTGCCTTAGTTTGTTCCGCTCCGACGATTCAGGCACGGACGGCCCCATCTAGTTGTAACGAGCTAATCTTAAATGGCTGGTCATTTGCTACAGGGTTTAGAGGGGAATTCATTTGAATGTTTCGCTTCTTTCATTAGCAACTAACGTCTCTCTATCTGATTACTATTATTAAATTGAATTTTTGATTTGGGCACGACCGGGGAGGTCTGGACCACACGATATGCAGTAAAGAAACTTCTATGGGTTTCGTGCGGTGTGTAGGTTTCTGGACAAATATGGAGGTAGGAGCGTAACACATCTATAAATTATCCTCTATGTAGATGTCGATTGGAGTCGTTACAACAAATGCCTCCGACTGCTCGTGTGTCCCGCCGTACCTAAAAAAACTATATGTAATTAAATTACACTGATGTAGGCGTGTTTATAAATTATGCCAAATCACATTTACGAGAAATACAGAGAACCGCGTAAATTAAAAACTAAATAAAAACATGAAAATGAAATAAGTTACTAGATATTTCCCACCAGAGGTTCTATACGAGTATCTACCTATATGAAGCTGTGCCACGCCACCATCCATTCACCGGCCTGGACTCTATCCTACGCGAATTATTCATTTTTCTGAATAAAAATATATTTTAGGGTTGACTTAGACGTTGCTGTTTGGTTTTTTTAATCTATACCTGTCTTTGCCAAGCTTTCCGTTCAATGTTTTTGTGTGAAAGAATGACAATCGCATAAACTTACGAATTTATAATATTAGTAGGATAGCAGTGCGTTCTCGACTGAATCTTAGCTAAAATTTAATCCCCTACTTATTTTGATGTAATATCGCCGGAGAAAAATCAGGTGCTTCGACTTACGATACTCACTGAGGCACACGTAGGGAAGACCACATTCCTCTGAAGATGCTGCCTGCTGACCTTGCCGTGGTGGGAGAGCTCGCCCTCTGCGATCCCCAAGGCTATGCCGAACAGGGCTACACATACCGTTCTCCGGAGAGAGGAGAGGCAAGACTACCGAACCGAATACTCGGCCAACAATGTGTTTATTACTGGAATCACTTACCTATTTACATACTAATTAGGTATGATGAAATTGATGATGTTCTTGTAATGAGTAAAATGGTTTTAGATAATTCTTTTTTAGTACTTTTTCTGAGTCCAAGCGGACACAGTCGTGTGTAACAGTTATATTAAAATATATTAGCTGACCCGACAGCCGTCGTCTTGTCATTATTGGAAAATATGTTATCATGGTAACGTGTGATGTTATGTGGCCGAATTGCCAATCCGTTATTTTGGCCTACAATAGTGTATTTTGAGTTGAGATATCTACAGCAGCATTATATATTTGATAAATTATAGCCTATATGTTACCGAGAACCTATACTTAGAACAAAAAAGTTTTATCAAAATCCTTCCAGTAGTTTTTGCGTGAAAGACGCACAAGACACAGACAGAATGACGTCTACCACAGTTTTATTATATGTATAGATATATATAGAAAAACTTTAACAGAATAACGTATAGGGGCGTGCCCTAGTATTGAAAGGTGAAATCTGTAGAGCACAGTTACGTATGAAAAATAAGACATTGCGAAAAGTGCTAAACCCACAAATTTGCATTGCTTGTGAAAGTCAACTAAGAATATAACTTACATCGGTCATTCAGTAAGGAAGCCATGCTGGTTTGTTGTACTGGTTGGCATGGGGAAGTACCTCTAGCTCACATTATACCGCAATCGCAAAACGATTCTCAAACATCTAAGAGTTTATGTATCGAAAAATAAAACTCCCGTTTCACAAATAAAATAAAATGTATCTCTTGGTCATTTAGCTTCACTAAAAGTTTATATAATTAATTATATTATGAGCATCATAGTGTCATTGTTAATTAATGAATCCGCCGGATTATTATTATAATAATAAATTGGTATTATACAATCGAATTAATTCTATTGATAGGTGAAATACCAAACAAACGATATTCTTATGATTGACACGAGTAGGTAAGTAAAGCCAAAAGACCCAGAGCGATTTCATTTCGGATGTTTAATTATGTTTAAATAAGTATTGAAAATTCTAATAAAACTAAACATAAGTATTACGTAATTAGGAAATAGTTATCATAAATGTTTTTTGATCTCCACAAGTAGCTTGAAATCGCAGGAGATTCTCGTTGCGGGAGAGGAATAGAAATTGCTTTAAAAAGTGAATATTTGGCCAAATTTTTGAATTTTGTATACCAACCTAAGATTTTTAATGAGATATGTCCATTTGAAGCACGGTGTAGGTCATGTAGGTGTTGGGCTTCATTTGATGACTGATATACCTAGATACAGCATAAGAAGTAAAAGTGGAACCAACATTTGATTTGATGATTGATATCACGAATATTAATTATTATTATAGCTGGAGCCCGTGACTAGGTTTATGTAGCGTAGTTTTATTCTCAAAGTGTTTAATCAAAGTGATACTTCAAAGTTATTTGTTATTGTTTGCTTGCAGTGTACCGAAATTACGTCCCTACAATTTAAAATATTTCTTTTTATACACAATATTGGTTGTTTTTTTTTTTGAGGTCAATATGAACAGGCCTGCTGCGCTAGTGACCCCCGAAAAGGGAACATCAAGCTGACCGTGGGAAACCAATCTGGTCTTAGGTCCACTCCAGCACCTTTCAACGTTTGTCCCTGTGACTTATTTATCGTCATTGCAAACCAAGACAGGTAATTGCGTGCGCTTGAACTCAAATGGAAAATTGTTGGGTATGAGTGGTATACGGCCTAAGGGGTATAAATACAAATTCACCGGCGCCACATTCATAAGATCATAACAACACATCTTCGCACCAGTCCACCAGTCTTATGGAGCACCACTGTACCTACCACATTCATAATTCCTTTCATACAAAGACGCCGGCTGCGGAGACCCCTGACACCACCTTCGGAGAAGATGGGACGTCAGGCTTACCTTTGGTTTTTCGAAAGAATGAAAATTAAAATAACAAGCGAATTTTTTTATAGCATAAATAAAAATTGGAGCCATTTTCATGACAACAGACGCCCATTCGCATCTGCATAAGTAGAGGTTATACAGATCCGCTGCCCTCCTTCCTCCATTGGCCACCGGCTTTTCACGCCGCACGAAACCCAATTCGGATGCGGGATGGCACACCTATTGAGAATGTGGTGGTCAAAAAACTAAAAGCTCTAAACCTGTCCACTAAATTGCAGTATTCTTGTAATCTGCTTAAATTTAATGAATATAATAACTAATGGGCATAAAACTTACGACCTGGCCATTTATCTCTCGCACTTTCTAAAATCTTATTCCTGTGTTGTTGTTTGTTTGTTTGTTGTGGTTTTTTTATAGTATAGGTAAGTGCGCAAACGAGCAATCGAGGCATTTTCATGACTACCGACACCGCACATCCGCATAGAGGTAATACAGATGCGTGGCCCCCCTCCCTCCTCCACCTCCAACCGTCACCGGCTTTACAAACCGCACGAAACGCGACAGCACGGCTGTAAATTTGCGCCGGTTTCGTGCCAGCAAGAGGTACCTCCCCGGGCGTGCCAGCCTAATACTATAATATAATAGGCACTATAATAGGCACTCATGCAGCGTGGCACTACCTCTTACTAAAAACACTAGTAGTTAGAGAGCTCTTCTCCTGTATCACTAGTAGGTAAGGTAGGTCATGTTAGTGATTCCCCGAAGATGCTGCCACCTTGTCGTGGTGGGGGGCTCACATGCCTCTCTGATTCCTAAGGTTATGCAAGACAGGGCTACCCATACTGGACAGGCTACGGGGAGAGAGCATCTCAGCTGGGAAGTCCTCAACCCGTCCCTCTGAATCAGCAGATGGCGGCGTGGAATAGGACGACTGGCGGGGCTGTTTCGGATAAATCGGTGGCGTGCTCCTTTGGAGTATTGGGGCCAGGGGTCAGGATGGGATCCTCACCCCATTGCAGGACGTAAAAGGGACTGTTCAGAGGCTTCCGGACAGTCCCCAAGGAGAACTCCGGCCTTTTCGCCCAGGCCAGGCTGTCGCTGGAGGAATCATGTGATCCAGGGACCCCCAATTAAAGCGGCTGCAGGCACCCACAGGGGTTTAATCGGTAGTGAACCAAATGTCGAGTCGAACACAAGTCTAGGGCCATCCGCTCTGACGTATCATACGTAAATGTATTCCCCTGCGTTAACAGAAACAAGGTCACACTAGCGATACTTAGTCGCAAGAAAGGAAGATTTATATAAAGCTTTCTATGAAAATAATTAAGCTAACGACGCAATTAAAATTTACAAGCTACAGACAGCTATCTCAAAAGTAATTTATTGCGGAGATTGCAAACGAGGGTCATCTGAAGTGGCATTCGACGCCCGAAGTCCTCTAATAAAACGCACGTAGACGTCAATTTATGACTCTATCGTAAGAGGTACCATGCTGCATTGCAGCCGAATTGGGCCGGAACGATTGGAGGTACCTCCACCGATGCCATAAAAAGATAGCTAGGCTTGCGTTTCTGAGTTTAACGTGTCCCATTGAGAAGGGAAGGAAGCCAAGACATCTAAATAACAATTATTATGTGGATGTCTATGTGCGTGTGATCATAGACTCCTTCTACAATAAAATATAACTCTTTCACCCACCATAAAGAGGCTTTCTGTGCTCCTAACAGTTACATTAATGGCGGACTTATTTTAAAATAAACGTTCCCATAATTATAGTATCGTGATTGTGCAATGAAAATTAAAAACGAAACAACAAATCACTGTGAGAAAAAAACGGATGATCTTTAAAAAAGGCATTTATGTAAGTGTATAATATCCTTAGAGCCACTTAAATTTTCAGAGCAGAGGGAAGAGCGAAAGTGAGCATCCCCTCCGCGAGGCAGCGTGGGCTCGCTAATATATAAACTTAAGACTAAGTTCAAAACATATAGTATATCAGTTACTACGTCGAGGCACAGGCCTTCCCGCCCCACCATGCGAGGGATTTGGAGCCAAGTGGTCAGTGATTATTTTAATTATTTATTAGTGTTGGTGTAAGGTAAAGGAAAGTGATTAGGGCCTTACTTAGACCATAAAAAGTCAGCTTTAAAACACCACTTACTTTTAAACCTAAAAGAATCGGTTTTAAACGTTTGTCAGTTAATTTCAGCTCCTAACTTTAAACCCTAAAAAATCAGTTTTAAAAGCGACTCTAAATCTTTTTTAGAAACGTTATAAAATTATAATGCGAAAGCTTGTTATTGTTTCACACCACAAAATAGCTGAACGGATTTTAATGTAGTTTGGCATAGATATAGATTAACTGGTATAGTATAATTACTTTTAAGCCGGAAGAAAGGATTCTCCTGTGATAGATTTTTGGTGGGTAAAACCGTGAGAATCCTTATTCTAAAAAACAAGGTTGTACCTATTAATTAATATTTTTGATTTTAAAATACTTAAATTTTAGTGTGACCATTTTTAATAAATTACTCAGTTCAAAATTACAAACATAAATTTACTCTTAAAACATATTATCCCAATTATAATATTTTTACCAACTTTTTAAAGTTTAATTAAGTTGAAAACTTTTCCTAACGCATCCGTAATTATAATTACTCTCACAGCACGATAACGTTATACTAAACTAGCTATTACCCGCGGTTTCGTTTGCGTGATTTCTGCGATAAAAAGTAGCCGATGGCACTCTTCCGTCCTTAGCTATCTCCATACAAAATATCACATCGATCCGATTTGATGTGAAGTGACGAAGAAACACACAAAACAAACACTTTCACATTAATATTAGTATGGATAATATGCATGTGATATAATAATTATTCTAATTTACTAACATTATTTTAATACGTACGTAGTGTTATTATCTATAATTTCGCTGGTAGTGAGTTCGTGCACGTGGTGGCGGTTACATGACACGTAAGGCTGGGGCGCAGCTTCAAATCCGATTGCAGCCTTTTTACATACATTACTTGCTTGTAATTAATTTAATACGTTTTTATTGTATAACTTGCTGTGATACTTTGCCCGCGTGGATTTAAAAATAATGAATATTAGTAAATAAAGTAGCCTAAGCTGCACCTTATTACGTTAGCTACGTGCCACTGAAAGTCCTGTCAAAAACGGTCCAGTCGTTTCAGAGATTAGCAGGAACAAACGGACCGACAAAAATTGTAAAAAAGGTTATTTTGGTATATGCACCGTACCTATATAATTATACATTCTTATACATAAAAAACTGACATTCTAATTTTATTTATTTGTATAGATAATTACATTAGTTTTCACTATTTTTGTGTGTTAAATAAACATTTGCACATAATATAAGGTTTTCAAAGACACCATATTGTTTACGACAAAACTCCTTGTAAATATAGAATATAATTATGTCCTCTCATACCGCAATCCTACTCAGCCGGTAACATATCCTACTAATATTATAAATGCGCAAGTTTGTTTGTTTGTGTGTTACTCCTTCACGCAAAAACTGCAGAACCGATTTTCATGAAATTTGGAATTTTTGTCACGAAAAATGTTCCTATGGGACGCCATGGGATGATTTTCTATTTTCCACGGGAATGAAATTTACACGGGTGAAACCGCGGGGCGAAGCTAGTACAGGTATAACTAATGGCCAAATGATACCAACTTTAAAGTAAGATTGTTATTTTCGATTTTTTTAACGCAACTTCTATTTCAAAAAAATTTGAAATAGTCTTTATTACAATCCTCCTGTATTGTACTAGATCAGATTTTTTTGTGTGTGTGTTACCACCCTACTAATTTAATATTTTATATAATCATTTATTCTTTCTCGCAAAAACTAGAACAGATGGCTAAACCTTGTCGCAGATATTTCACTCTAAAATAACATAAAAATACCTATCATCCAGAAAAAAGTGATTAGTATCCCTTCACTCTGTAATACTTAAATACTCTAACTTCTAAGTGAACCGGAAATGAGAGTACATGCGGACATCACAGTACGTTTCTGTTCAACTGTATTTAAAATAGCCATCTTGAGGATAGGAAGTATAAATCAAAAAATCAAACAATGCATTCAGACATCAACATGCACAATTGTTCCCATTACCTCGGAACATGAAGATCTTGATTAGATAAAGAAATTATTCCTACGTTTTTTCAGCGTGGCTCATGCACAGGTTTCCCACTATTGTGTGCACATAATTGTGCATTAGACAAATAGTCTGCTGCTTTTTAATTTATGTATTGATAATTGGTTGTGGGAATAATCATAAGCGTTATTTACGATCTTGACAGCACTTAGTTTAACATTGACTTAGACTTAGGAAGGAAAGGTTCAGTATATCTCTTAGTTTGGTAGTAAGTAGGTAAATTTCCCCATCTGTGCCCTCTTCTTTCCCCCTTGTGGACCAATGGACTTAAGCTCTACGTGCCATGCTAAATTAGTTTTATACAAATGTTTTCTTTTACACAAATTTATTCTCGATATCTTAGTTGGAATGTAATTTAAAATAAATTTTATACAATGTCTTAGCGGTTAGGCGTTCTAAGAATTACTTTGTTTAGGACTAGTAGAACAAAGTAGTACTTACTTGGATCGAATCCGATCAACATAAACCATTTTCACTTGCATGTCACTACGTAATTGTAGAAATCTAATGTTTAATCAGTGGACATGGATGGCATGAATTTTTTATAGTTTAAGAGGACAAACAAGCAATCGCAACTAATACAAAAAAAAACAAGCATAGACATCCGCATAACTGTTTATTAATCATTTTCAGTGTGTCAATAAAATCTGAACCGGGCAAATGGCAATAACACAACACCGTTTAGTGATGGCTAGTTGTCGTAATGGAAATCCAATGCCCTCTAGCATTTTATGCGATTATGTGGTCCAATGGGCTCATTGACTGAAGGTGGGCAACGCATCTTCATAACCTCTACGCGGATGTTTATAGTCATTAAAAGACTCCACCTATTTTTTGCCCAACTTTACTATAAAATTTACTCGATCGCCATTCCACACTATTTTACTCGTCACATTTTCCCCAAATGGAGAATCTAAAATCTTTTTTGAATCCAAAAAAGGCTTAAAACTAAACCGTCCAAAATCTTAATCGTTGCTACAATTAAAATAGGCATAACATAAGGCACCGTAATTGAGCAACAAACAAACTTTCACATTACATATTAGTGATGCTTAACGATCTTACTTCGTGGACTGCTAGATGCTATCATGCATCTTAAATCTTTTTTGAATCCAAAAAAGGCTTAAAACTAAACCGTCCAAAGTCTTAATCGCTGCTACAATTAAAATGGGCATGACATAAGTCACCGTAATTGAGCAACAAACAAACTTTCACATTACATATTAGTGACGCTCAACAATCTTACTTCGTGGACTGCTATTTGCTATATGGTGTGCACCGATATCAACAAAGACCGACTGTTTAAGGTCAATGGTTTCGAGTTGAGCAATGGATTAGATAATCTTCGTTTTGAATATAGCGATTTTGATTAATTAATCAACATTCTTATCGTCAACAACAACATCAATATCGGCTACCTCACAATTACGTACCATGATACGTGGATTGGTTGATTGTAGTTATGGTATTCCCAATGATATTTCCTGATATCTAAAGTTTTTAATTTAAGAACTGATTTGCGCAGGGTCAGCTCACAAGTCACTGACTTCAAAATATTCGTGCGCAAATATACGATTCAGTGCTGACTTCACATACACTAGGTTTTTTTTAGGTCAGCACTGAATTGTGTTTGAAGTCAGTTACTGACCATTTGTGTCCTAACAAACAAGCCAACCGGTAACAATTTGTTATATGTATAACAAATAATTTTATTACTTATCATAACATCAAACAAATTGAAAGAATTACGCATATCAATGTTAATTGCATACAGTATTGACCTTCTTTTTACAGTGGACAACCACTGACTTACAAAGTTAACTGCGAAAACTTAAGAGGAAGAAAATAAAAGGTGGTAAGGAGGCCAAGCGAGTCATTATCCTAAAAGTCATAAACATCCGTGCAAGGAGTCATACAAACTCCTCCATCCACTAATAATCCACAAATATGTAAACAATAAGTAAATGTCTCTCCGACTTATGCGTTACCTCGACCATTACTTAAACCGCGTAATTAAAGCTAATGGGATTCGAACCCGTGTTGCACTTCCTTGCTCGTTGCGCAAGCTAGTTTATTAGATGTCAAGTGATAATAGCTGAACTTTCACGACAGACCATGAAGTTTCACTGTTATGTAAACTGTCTGAAATATCACGTTACATCATGTGATAGTTCGGCCAAAGTCATAACAAGGTCATGTGAGAGCTCCTTTACATTTTGTATTTAATCCTTTCGATACTTTTTTTGGGTTTTCTTTACGCACTGTCACCGATCTTGGGTGACAATAGAATGCTATATTATTATATCTACTAAATCCTGCCTGTGTTGCATTACGCCGTTAGATTTATTAAATCATTCTGATTAAAATGGCAATTGATGATCTCTTTTGATGACTACTGAAGGCAATAGACATGACAGGTATGTTGCCTGTCTCCAAGAGTCACTGCAAAGTCATGACATACCTGTTTTTCTTATACCCCGGATTGATCCAATGCGACTAGAATTCAGCATGGCAATACCTCTTACAAAATTGGAGGCAGTGACATTGTAAAGCACGACCGAGAAACGACAAGTAGCTGACTCAGCGTGAAGTGTCAGCGTAAAAATATCTTCACTAGCCTCGTTCACTATTCTTCGATTACAACTAAGAAAACCAAAGTTTGGTCAGTCTAATTTAGGACCATTTTCAGATCTAGACATCCTGTATTGCACATTATGATGATTTCAACCGACTTAAGACGCTAATGTATTCTTGAGCAAACAATGAGAATTCCGCGTGATAAAAATGTTGACCCAGAAAACTCATTTTGGGGGACATGTCGAAATAAATACGGTATTAAATGTATATTTTTTGTAACAATGTTACATAAATGCGATTGCATGATGCAAATTTTGTGAATAAATTAGCTTATGTAATGTCTGGATACAGAGTCTGCGTTATATAATTAAAATGGCAATAAAATTTATTTTTTATAGGAAATCGAGTGACATGATCGTAAGTGATAAAGTTTTCGAAATACTTTATTATCGGCTGCAGAACAACACATACCGGAAGAAGCTAATAAGAATGGCAGGGCGTAGGACCCTCGCATTCCAATTCTCTTCTATTGTCTTGTAACTGGTATTGCAAACATACCGACAAAACTCATTTACTCGTATATAAAAAATGTCACTTAATCGAGTAGCTTAAGATTTGCCTGGACATTTGTTGGGGCTAATTTTCTAGCTAAGCTACTAGCTATAAGCTGAACCAATTTTAATTATATTTCATGCAGATAATATTATGTAACTTGGTCCAATTTAAATGTTTGCCTTTTTAATTTCAATTGATAACCAGGTTATTTCTTATTTTGTAACACACGCATGGCCGGTTCAGCTAGCCTTATTATAATTCTGTGTAACAACATAATGGAACACCATTAGCATAATGAACTCGCCACAGCCTCTATCTACTAATTGATTGATTGTTGCTTAGTATGTATATATATAAACGATATAACGGATTTGGTTGGATTTTGGCTAGATATACATTAAGAATCATTCAAAGTAAATAGATCCCTTGTCTTTTTTATCTGGTCGTAATGTATATTCTGATAAATACATATAAATATTATTTTTAATTTGTTTTCATACTTATTAAGTATATTTAGCTAAGCTTGGAACTAACGAGGTACTTTCACGTTGCATCACTTATTGATATTTTCTTTTTATAGGATAAGGGGCAAAGGAGCAGATGATAGATGACTACAGCCGCCCATATACATCCGCCAAACCTGAGGCTTTGCAGAGGCCTTGCCGGCCTTTTTAATAATATTGTTTATTAGTAATTTTATGACTATGTTTTGTTGTTTTAACAAATATAGTTCCACCGTGATAATGTGTTTAAACAATAGTTTGACATTAGACTTAACATAGTTTGAGGTTTGACTGAAAAAGTAAGAACACCGTGTGAAACAATTTTTCCCGCTTGCAAACCATGTTAATAATATGATCAAACCAACTTTCACCGAGCCTTAAGGTGCGGACAGGTGTACTTCCTACCATAACAGGACCGGCCATAGATATATCTACTTTCCTTTTGTTACCTCGTGATGTAACCGGATGACGTAATTTGTGATGCAGCACGGATTACGGGTCCATAACAACGAAAGCATTTATTTTTAATTGTATGTGTTTAAGTTTATCTGTTTGTGAGCTGTGCGTTTTTTTCTTGCATTTACTTTTTGTTAAATAGGATGTCAGTTTATTTGATGTATCATCATTAGAATTTATTTGCACTTTTCACAGATATAATTTTTATATCTTTTGACTGTGGATCGACATTGACTTATATAATTAATTAATTATTTCTTTGGAATGGCATTTAAGGATAGTTATTGCCTTTAAATTAGCGCAATTTTTATTGCTCACTCGCATGTATTATTAAGTCATCTTGGTAATAATTATAATTTATTTATAATTATTACCAATATTATTTATAATTATAATTTACAATAAATTTCAGCTTTGCGAGCTTGCGTATTTAGTTATATGTTATGAGCTTATGTATGTTTTTCTTTTATTGCAGATTACACTTGCTGTAATACTTCAAGTTGCTCTAGTCACCGGAAAGGCGTTGATACCACAAAATCAACAATCACAACAGTTAGAGCAACAACAGTCACATGGTATACAGAAGCGAGTGGGCTACGACTATCCGGCGCCACCGTTCGACCAATTCAACCCGTACCAAGATCAGGCCTTTCATCCACACGATGAGCACCACGACGAGCATCACGATATTGATGATCATGGGCATCACGAGCATTTCGAAGAGCATCACGTAGAAGAACATCATGAACATGAACATGAACATGAACACGAACATCATGATATTGAACACCACGATCACGATCACGATCATCACGACCATCACGATCCCGGATATTGGAAGAAGAAATTAATCTGGAAGCCTGGATGGAAGAAGATATGGAAACCCGCGAAGAAACAAATATGGAAACCGTCCTGGAAGAAAATATGGAAGCCAATATGGGTACCCACGAAAATTCCTGTATGGAAAGAGATAAAGGTTCCCGATTGGAAGAAAATTTATAAACCCGTCTGGAAACCAATAAAGGTCCCAGCTTGGAAGGAAGTTAAAGTACCAGATTGGAAGAAGATCACTGTGCCTGTATGGAAGAAAATAGTGGTGCCTGGTTGGAAGGATATTCAAGTACCAGCTTGGAAAAAGATTTACGTTCCCGAATGGGTAAAAGAAGGTGTACCCGGTGAGAAATATTTAGGAAAAGACCACAATGGCTGGGAATACACGTCACACGACTTATGGAGAAAGAAATTAATATGGAAACCAGTATGGAAGAAATATTGGAAACCAGCAAAGAAACAGATTTGGATTCCCGACAAGAAATTAGAATGGAAGGACGAATGGAAGCAAATTTGGAGAACGGAAAAGAAACAAATCTGGATTGACGACAAGAAACTCGTATGGAAGGAAGCTTGGAAACAAATTTGGAAGCCATCGAAGAAACTTATCTGGGTGCCCGACAAGAAATTGGAATGGAAGGAAGCTTGGAAACAAATTTGGATTCCTGATTGGAAGCAAATTTGGGTACCCGGAGTTAAAAAGATATGGAGACCTGTATGGATATCTGAATGGTTCCCATCGCCTGACCATCATGAGCATGTTCACGACCATGAATCCCATGGTTGGGATAGAAGTGACACTAATGTAGCAGCAAGCCAAAAATCTTTAGCCATCCAGGCGCCACCGAAGCCAGCAACGCCGGCACCACAAGCGCAACCAAGTAAATGGCAGTTCCCCAAATAATGAACAATTAGGCTTAAAATTGTGAATAAGTTATTACCATTTTTGTACACGAGGAGGGAGTGTAAGGGGCAATCGCTTCGCAAAGCTAATAGGTAAAATACTTTTCTGATATTTATATTATCTATGCAATGCGAAATACAAGACTAATATTTTTTCTGGAAATGATGCATTAAGGGAAAAAGAATATTTATAACTGAGTTCATATTTATTTGCCACTGCCTTGCATTAACGTACAAATATGGATTTTGACTATTATAAAGATTTGAATTCGCCTATCGCATCGTATTCAGAAAGAGACCATGAATTAGTTTTAGTTGTGCGAAGCGATTGTTGCCCTACTATGACTCGTGATTGGAACATACATTATGTTTTTAAGCTTTAAAATCTTAGATGTAACTTATTCTATACCAGTGACACTAAAGATATTTATGAAAATCTGAACCAAGATATCTATCAGATATATATTTTTGTTACTTGTGTGTATGCGTGTGTTATGGATTAGAAGCTATATGTTAGCGAGTCCTTGTTCCCACTGACTGTGTTTGTTGATATGTATTTTAGGGTTAATCTTTTAGATTTAAAATTATGTTATAGTTGAACATATGAAGTTAAATATAAAATGTTTTCAAAAATTAATACGATGTCTCATTTTTATAAGCTATAAAAAACTTAAAGTGATACTACTTACTAATAATATAAAAGCGAATGTATGTTTTGTATAAAGACTGGGTGTAAATCGAGATAATCTAATGAACAAGATTTGGTTAAAAAATATTAAAATCTTAATATTAATCTTAATAATCTTAACAAGAAAGACATTTATCCAGAAAAAATATCCTATTCCCCTAGAAAAGATTGCGCATGTGAAACCGCAAGACACAGCTAGTAAACACTAAAGAGCCATTCATCATCTACCTACATCCCATCAACTTGTATCCACAGCCTTGTAAACTTAGACGTTTTCCAATAAGCGATAAGAAATATTTCTCACTGCTACTGTGTAAAGTGACAGGTTTGCTATCGCCTTACGTGCGGTGTGTAAGTAAACGGAGAAGGGAGGATGACGAATAACGCAACTGCATAACATCTATGCGGATGTCTATGGGCGCAGGTAGTCAAGGATATGACTCCGACTGCATTCGTTTGCAATTTTCACCCTTTCTCTTCTAATGGGCCGGTAAATCACAAGCCGCACAAAATACGAGACATGCCTTTCACCTTGTGACGATACCTATATGTTTCTTAAACATAAGAATATGAGTCCAGAAACCCACAGGAATGTGCCCCTAAGCTTAAATAAATAGTATCTATAAATCTATATTTATACATATAATAAAACTGTAGATGACGTCATTCTGTCTGTTTTGTGCGTTTTTCACGAAAAACTACTCGACGGATTTTAATGAAACTTTTTTGCTATATAATTTATAGGTGTTAGGGCTTGGTAACATTTAGGCTATAATTTATCAATATATACATATAATGCTGCAGTCAGTATCTCGGCTTGAAATACACTATTGTAGGGCAAAATAACGGATAGACAATTCGGTCACATAACATTACACGTTACCATGACAACACATTTTGACAAGACAACGGCTGTCGGGTCAAGTAGTAGTATCTAAGTATGTTGAGAAGGAGCCTGAGATTAAAACTAAGTAAAAAACAAATTAATACAAATTACAAAGTTCTAGATAAATATTCATTTATATATCCTGTACCATTCATGTCCTGATCCTCAACCAAAAAGTTTCATTACATAGGTAAAAGCAATAATTTTAAAGTTATGTGTACCTGTAATTCTATTATAGAAATAATCAATTATAGTGGTGGCCCATTATAAACATATAACATTGTGTGATATGAAATGAGTATAATATCTAGAAAATATAGTCTATCTGATTTAAAACATCGTCAGAATAGATTCAGCATGGATTACAAAAAAACCGGCCATGTTTGAGTCGAACTAATTTTCGTTGCAAGATACCATTTAGATGTACAGGATATATATTTTTTAGTTTTCTCGCTCTCTTATTATTTTTTTTTAATTTTTAGATTCACTTCTATGTACGGGAGTGACCAATCTTAATTTTTTAATTTATTTATTTTTATTCAAAATTCGAATAGCAGTTCACAGACCTACAAACTTTTAACATTAAAAGAGGGCACAATAGTTTCGGAAAATAATGGCTGTGACATACGGACGGACAGACGCACGGACGCACGGTCAGACAGACATGATGAATCAAGGGTTCTGTTTTTTGTCAGTTGTCTACGAAACCTTAAGAAAGAACATATTTATTAATTTGCCATTAGTTTATGAACGACTATCGACTTTACAAATGAGTACCAAATGTGGTACTTAATCTGTTTAGATATTATACAAGGTTGGTAAAAGCGAGAGGCATTAAATGAAACCACATATTATTTAGTGCATTATTTACAGGCTACACAACAAAAATCAGATCAATCGGAGCAATAGTTTAACCACAGGAATTTTTTAAAGTTTTTTCTCACTTCGTAGTTCGTACACGCTGTACGGCAGCTGATAGTCGACTATGAGCGGCCGGGGTCATTCACCCCGTGTGAGATTGTACATCAGTCATCGCTGACCATAATCCTGCCTAGACGGCAGGGGTTTGAACTCTGATTCAATCTAAAATAATATTGTCAATTGTTATCACAGTTATTGTTAAAATTCTATTTTTTACACTTACTTGGGATTGAAGTAAGTCTATTGGAGTCTTACATCATTTCGACAGTCTCCTTTCTTTCTTTTCTCCCATTCGACAGTTTTGGCGTTCCTTGAACCTTCTAGATTCATCGGACCTCCTTTTTAGATAAAAAAAGAAGTCCGATGAATATAGAAGGTTCCGATGAAAGCGGCAGAACAAGCGTTGAAGTAACTCTCGGCAGAATTAAAATACAAAAAAAATTATATTTATGTCCACTCAGGGAATATTTAATATTTATTTAATTTATTTATTCAAATTTATTAATTTGCGATCCGTACACCCATGCCCCGACAGAAATATTTATGTCTAATATGAGGGGAATATCAAAATGAGTCTACGATCCGTCCCTCCGCGTACAGACAATGTGTATTTAGAGCCTAGGTATTGCCTAGACGGCACACGGCAGCGACGCGGAAGGCATTCACATTGTAGTCTGCCCTTTGTTCTCGCGCCTCCCTCGGGGACGTCTCCCCTGACTCCCAGTTCGTGCGTCATTAAAATGTAGCAAACACAGATGTATCTTTGTTAATTTTATATTACGGAACTTATTTTTATGTAGTACACGACCGAGACATCGTTGGGCGGAAAAATGAAAATTAGTCAACCGTAATAGAATATAGCCTATAGTAATTCCTGATAATGTATCTATGAATTCAATGAATTCAATTCTGACTTATTCGATTCAAACAAACGGAAAGACTTTTTCTCTTTATAATATAGTAGAAAAAGTGTATTTGATGTTGACCAGGCTTAGTATCTATACACTACAAAAGTTTTATTCGAATTCGTCCAGTAGTTTCGGACATTAGCCTGGAGAAACAGACAGACAGAAAAAAAAAGAATGAAAAAGTATTCTTATACTATTTTAACATCGCCTCCAATTCGTTTTTCTTAAATATATTCAATGTACAGACACACGGATTTTACTGTTTTATTATAATACGTATGTATAGATGTAAATAATTTGCGCGTAATGCCACGTGTTGAATGGAGGCGGTTCGTTATCGTTATGAAGGGTTTCCAGGATGGGCAACACCTAGAATGAAACCTTCGACACTACTACTACCGGTTTCCAGGATGGGCAACACCTAGAATGAAACCTTCGACACTACTACTACCGCTTGTGTGGTAAGGGATATTATAAAGTAATAGATTTTATGACAGATACCACACCTTGGAAATAGTACCCTAATCCCAGGTTACTTCTACAAAAATAAATGTAAATTATATTTTTTAAGAATGTATATTATTATATGTAGAAGAAATTAATGAGGCCCGCTGAATTTGTTTCGTCGGTTCTTCTCAGGACAGGGCTAGGGTTGAACCGGTAGTAGATTACATTTTTGACGTTCAAAAAGCAATTTTTTAAATTCTATTTTGAATAAAAGTATTTTGATTTTGACAAAGAGCAATCACGCAAAGTTTTGGAGAAAATCACTGCTCCGAGGCCAGAAGGATGGCTGAGCCACCGGCCATTCGCACGCCGTACGAAACGCGACATCTGTCACTTTACCGGAGGTATGGCGTACGCGAAACCTCTCCGATCGTACCAGACCAGTTCGGCTGCAATGGAGCGTGGCAGTACCTCTTACAAGTTCCGCAATTAGGCTAGTTTTAAATAAAAATAATAAGTCATTATACTTGTTAAACAACACAATATTATGACCCCATTCAACGTTTAAAATGGGCACTTCAACCGGCCTTCTAAACTGGCGTTAAATAATTTTACACTGCCTACTGCGGATGTATTTTTAAAATAAAAAAGGATGTTTTTTTTTTAATATTATGAGGGGGCAAACAATCCATTTTCATGAGTACCGACGGCCATAAACATCCGCATATAGATTATACGTTGCTCTTCTTCTGCCATAGGGCAGCGGTTACTTACTACTTTACGCTACTGTAGTATAGAGGAAACTCCATACTCATAACAAATGGAACCTCTACGATTGATATCTTTTTAATAAAAAACATTTTCAATTTTTTTTTTCAATTTTTCAATTTTCAAGCACACAATTTAAAAACAAAGAACAATTTGAATATTGTCCCTTTTGACAAGGAAAAAAAAGTTATTCCGACATGGTGTCTTGAGATAGAATGATATAGCATACAAGATGAGATGAACTTAGAATAAAAGTATAAATTTAGCTAAGCTGTATTAAGTGGAATATAATGTATTAATGCGGAAATAAAGATATCAAGATTACTACTGAGTGTTTCTATCAATAACTGAATACCAAGGAAGGCCCATCCAAATATATACGAGTGATACTGCCTTGAGAAAGAGCTACGCCCAGGGGAAAACGGAGGCAGTGTTACACTACTTTCACCGACATCGTGTAAGCGAGAGGTACCTCCTCGCTCGTGCCGGCCCAATTCGGCTGCATGCATGGAGCGTGGCACTCCCACTTAATGGTATTATTTAGTTGAATTTTAGTTTTTTGGTGGTTCAAAGGAGCAGTCAATGCCTTTAGATAGCCTACGGAATATGGTACCTACTGCGGCGTGTCGTTACCATTTCTCCTTCGTTCTCCATGCTCCATCGGAAACTCACACACTAAACGCATCAGCACTGCTGTCACTTCTTGGCTGTGTTATATGAGAGGTACCCCCAGTTACTAATGAATTGCAATGAAACATGGCCCTAACTACAGCGGTAGTGAGTGGTAGGTCCCCGGTCGTGCCAGCTCGATATGGCTACAATGCGACACGAGCACATGGAGTGAAAGTAAAATATTTCAGCAATAAACAAGTCGGTTTTCCGAAGAGGTTGTATATTTTCCAGTCGTAACTTAGCAAAGTTATGGTCACTTTCTAACACGAGCGTCGCCTGGTCGTTTTCAATACTTTATATAGTTGTATAGATGTTTGTGGCTACTGGAGGGCGGGATTATTACATATTTGGTATACAACTATATTAGTAAGAAACACGCTCCATTACAGCCAAACTGGGACGGCTCGGCGATACTGCCGTAAAGTGTTTTGTGCGTAAGCATTCGGTGGACCAGGGCGGAGGGGAAAGGAGGGCAACACATCTGTATAACCTCTGTACGGATATTTATGAGCGTCGATAGTCGTGAAAATAGCTCCGACTGCTCGTTTGCTATAAAAAAAAATGTATCAAATTACTAAATGGTTTGACGTGCAAATACTAAAACTGAGTCTACGGTTACGAAGGTCAGGTGTTTCGCACCTTTTCTGGAGAATATTTAGTTTGCGCTTGTACATCTTTTGTTCGTCCTATACAAAGGATGTCCGTAACAAAAGCTCATCATTCATTGAAAGATGCTAATTAACGTAATCACCACTTAGCTGAGTCGGCGAGGGACAGCGCGGAGATGACACGACGTAAACATTAATACGATTTTAATTGAAGGGAGGTTGTATATCTGGGGTGTCAAACTGCAGAGGACCATAATACACTCTTTTGCAAAAAAAACGGGCGGTATTGATTTTTTTCTTTCCTGAAAACAATATGATACAAAAAAGGATTTAAGTCTTCTTAATATGTTACTGGCCGGTCGTAAATGTGTCGTGATGCCAAAAATGTACATTCGAAATTCAAATTTTTGAC
>LUGF01051761.1:0-12669 GCA_001625245.1 Calycopis cecrops | reverse complement strand
CATCTGGGTTAAACTACAAACAAAACTTGGATATATTCATTTAACTGTTTATTATTTATTTCATGTTGTGGCACGAATACATTTTTGATCATATAAGATATATCCCTAGCTAAGATAATATATTTTCAATTCACATCTATTTCATTTCGCTATAAAAGATATTCTGATTCAGAATAATTTTCATTCTGTCAAAGAAGAAAATTCTTGTTCGTTCGTTCTTACACTCAAATTCAAATTAATTTCTTTATTAAAAACATTTCAAGCACGGAGTTTCCACTCATTACAAGCATGGAGTTTCCACTCACTACAATACACACAAATAAAAGCTCTACGATTACGGAGCTTCCGCTAACTAGCTGAAGGTAACACTTAGCTAGCAGACAGCTAGTTTCGACGACATCCATAAAAACCGGCTAAGTACTAGCTACTAACCGGCTAGTAGATACGAACATTACGACTATATATTAACAAACTTCTTTTTATAGTAAGGGAGGGCAAACAAGCAGTCGGAGCCATTTTCATGACTACTGTCGCCCATAGGCATGCGCATAGAAGTAATACAGGTGCCCTCCTTCCCCCTTCATGGGCCCCCGGATACACACACACCGCACGAAACGCGACACCGAACTTAAGTTTTCAGGCAACAAATGTTAGATTGTAACATTCTAACAATGATATTATATAGGTATTCTGTGTGAGAAAAGAAATACACAGGATTATTTTTATATCTAAGTTACAAGATCTTTAAATTAGCAAAAATAACATTTTTTCTTTTAATTAAAATAATTACCCAGTTTACAATGGCACTTAAGAAAAAAATCTTTAATCTTAAACCTTATTAAGCGGTCAAAGCCGCGGGCAGCAGCCAGCAGCTACTATATTATAATTAATGTGAATAAAAAGTATCTTCACGCCTGTGACCCCGAAGGCGCATCAGTTCAACCAGTGAGCACCCACGATTAGCTGAAGATACTTAGTCCCACAATGTGATAGGTGGCAAGCCTATCGCAAACCGGCCATTTTTCTAATTCCCGGCAAAGGCGTTTTTATCAGAAAACTGAAAAATAATATTTGACTTTCCCGACCTGGGAAAACCGGGACCTCATATAGTCGGACCAGCCACCGGACCGCTACGCCACTGGGCGATCATTAATGTAAATACATTTTGTAAAATCTATACAAAATTATACTAATGGCATATATGTATGTTACATACAAATTATTATGTTTACCTATGTGTTTATACAAGTTGTTTGGTAGAGGGTTGGAAATGGCGAACGGCGGATAGAAGGGCTCATTATGAACTTCACCAGCAAAAAAATAACCCATTTGGCCTTAAGATTTATTTTTTATGATTTTTTTTTGTAATTTAAAGAAAAATCGAAGTATTTACCTCGACTCTCGACGTTTCGGCCGTAATGCAACGGCCGTGGTCACGAGTAGACTGATGCTCCGTGGTGTCATTGTCTCGTAGCCGCACGAGTTCTTAGAACTACCCGCGGTTGATCGTCATTATTTTTATTCAAACCATTAAGGTCCCGACACACAACACTCACAACATCCGACGTCTTATACGAAAGTACATCCCGACGCCTACATTTACCGATAACCGGATTCCACGAAGCCGACTACCTATATCCGTCCTCCCGGTTAAAATTCTTGTGTTTCCTAATTTCAACCGCTTCACGTACCATACTATTATAATAATGGCGTTCAGTGAAGAGGATTTTCGGGTTGAGAAATTCGATCCAGTGGCTCGGTCCCGACTTCAATAGATGCTTCGCGATCGCTGACTTGTTCACCTGGCGATTCTTATATGACATGCCAGGGCAACACGTCGAGTAAGAGCCATTGTCAGAGATTACGAACATCTCTTTCCGAAAGATGTATTTGAGCGTTTGTATAGACCAAAAATCGTACAGCCACCGAAATTTTATGGGCTCCCTAGAGTACATAAATCTGGCGTGCCTTACGCCCAATAGTAAGTCAGATTGCTTCGCCTATATATGATCTAGCGAAGTACATTGCATCGGTGCTTCAGCCTCTTGTGGGAAAAACGCCATCTTTCGTGAAAGATTCTCAGCATTTCGTCAATATCATCGAGAGGCATGAAGTTGGGACCAGATGAGATTTTAGTAAGCTTTGATGTAGAATCGTTGTTTACTTATATACCCATTCAGGAATGCCTTGAGGTGATCAGGAAACGGCTCCAAGCCGAGTAATATGACGAGCCAATTATAAGTGCCAAGTATTTCAGTTGACTAGCTTATAAAAGCATGAAAATATTTTTCTAGTGCAGAAGAATAATTAGAAAGCCGATAGTTCCACGGGGATCAAATTTCCTATGACACTACTGAAATATGAGTAGTGTCACGGAAGATGCAAATTTACCCACGGCACGACCGGTAGTGTCACAGGGAAGAAAAAAAACCCGTGACACTACCGGTAGTGCCACGGAGTAGTGCCTACGGAAATAAACGTATTTTACCACTTTAATAATTAATTTAGAGGAAACTAAACAAATATAAAGAAAGTGATACTTGGTCTTCTATCTAATCAATAAAGTATCCAGAAGATACGTTTCAAATCTCAGGTGAAATTGATAGATGAAGAGTAGTGAATGTAGACATAGTTACAATATTATTGCAAGACCCGCCCTGCTAGACGGCGATCCATACAATATTAATCTGTCAGCGCGTGATGTATGGGGTCATAAGTTAAAAGGAAGCACGGCTGTGTGCTCTTCAAACTTCACTTGAGCAAACTAAGCGTGTAGGAAGTAGTATCAGCGAAATTTGGAGAGAAAATTATTTTGATGTTCTCATATTTTTTAGGGCATTTACCTGCTATATTGACTGATAATGTCTTGTAAATCGATATAAGCCGGCTGCACGCATGAAGAGCATAACTCATCGTCGTATTCCGTCCAAAGAACAAGCGAGAGCACGAATAAGTGATATAGACGCAGGCAAAATTGTGGTCCGTAAATCGACTTTACAGCCAACCATTTTTTGTCTCCGTGATCGACTGCGGCATTTATCCTCTGATTCGATTATCGCAGAGGCCAAAGGCTCAAGTAAAAAAACCGGCCTAGTGCGAGTCGGACGCCCTCACAGAGGCTTCAGTACCAATAAAATTTAATGAAATAGGTTTTATTCAAAATAGAATTACAGAAATTACTATTTGAACGTCAACAATTACATCTAGCACCGGTTCAACCCTAGCCCTGTCCTGAGAAGAACCGGCGAAACTAACTCACCGGGCGTCATGATGTGATGAAATAGAAAGTAAAGAAACAACCACATTTGCATGTTATAAATGATATACAATTTATCAATTTACAATAATGATGGTACAGAAAGAGCCTGGGAGGGTACTAATCCCAAGATGTGGTATCTGTCATAAAATCTGTTACTTTATAGTATAACTTACCAAACAAACGCTTTTTAACAACTTTTTTAAATTTATTATTCGAATGTTTTTGAACGCTTTCTGGGATACTATTGAAGAGGCGCACGCGCATGCATTGCCCCCGAAAGGAATTAAAAGTAATGCCTACACACATTTTGTATGAAACGTAGTAAACTACACTTGTTATAAGTGTGTGTATTTGAAAGCATTTTCCCTGCGTAATCAAAAAAAATATACGTACATTACTGAAAGATTTGTAATATGTTTTAGTATAATAATTTTAATTTATCATTTTTCGTAATTGTTTTGTAGCGGTCTGTGAAAATAGGGTCGCGTCTACTATTTGGGTACGACACATTAAAAATTAAGCACCTACTATACTACTACTACACTATTATATGTTTTTGTGAGCTATCCTTTATTTTTATTAGTTGCTCGGAAGTTTCCTTTATTTTGTTCACTAATTTTTTTTTCAATATTTTATTTTTATTTTCGCCTTTCCGCCAAAATAACAATAATCATTGTTGTGTTGTAAATATTTTATAGTACACAATATGATAAAACCTCAGTTAGTACAGTCCAAACGATGACAGATCCGCACAAACAAGTGATAAATTAATTGACATCCTCAATCTACCAGCATTTAGGTACTGAATTATCTGTGGATTGGCGCGCAATTCGAAATTCAAACAAATTTCATTTCATTTTATTTAGATAATTTAATTTTAAATTTAATAGTTATTGACAGTTTTTATTTTTTATAAATAGTCAAGAGAGTTAGTATTAAATTTATTTTCACATTTTTATCACGATATAAGATTGGAAATTGGTCCTTATCTGAAATTATATACCTATACCGAGATATCAAATCGCAACCGGCAGTCAAATGTGGACCGTGATTAAATTAGGACTAACTCTGTTTCTAATTTCTAATTAGTGCTCAATATATTTTAATATTTTATTCGTTTGTAGTTGTTGGAATTTAGTGCATAGTGGGTGATCTTTCGGACAAGTTTAATAGGCAATAGTCCGTCTAAAACTATTTTAGTTGATTTTTTTAACTCGGTAAGCTATTTATTACCATTACCTACTAGCTTAGTAGCAATTTGTTTGTAAATACAGATACATCTGTGGATAATATGGATACTTACTAACTTATTATTACTTAAGTCTTTACCTATGTCATTTTTATAGCATAAGAGGCAAACGAGCAGTTGGGTTATTACTGTATTACATCTAAATCTGACTGCTACGACCAAGGAGGTACCTCTTGATCATATTATTTAGTACCCTCGCTGCGTTTGCCCAGCTGAGCCAATAAGGAAATGGGGTAAGATGTGTGCATAATCACGAGATATTTACGGGCGTGGATAGTCATGAGAATTCTCAGACTGCTCCCGAATGTGCAAAGAGACTTTCACAAACTCCGCGGCATTTATTTATTATTTACTATTATTATTATTATTTATTTAAATGAAATGTTGCAAGGTACCTAAAGGTGAACAGCACTGAAAAATAAAAATCGCGCATGAACAGTTATACTTATACTACCTATTTCCTAAAACGTTTACGAATTGAAATGAAAAGAATTGAATTTATTCTTTAAAATCCATAGAAATTTTCATAATTGGAATAAAGTAAAAAAAACTTGACACTCACATCGCAGGCTCAGGTTGTATTTTCTCCGTGGAATTTTCCACACTCTCCATAGAAACGCAAGCTGCGAACGCCAGCAAAAAAGCCATAACATGCACCTGAAAGCAAGCCTTTGTGGTTTTTTTCAATAGAAAATATTAATGGATGACACTTCTAAAGTCGGCAGGTTGTGGAAACAACATTTTGCTTGCAGTATTTAAAAATAGAATACGGGTTTAAATATACTTAAATATATTTTTTTTTAATGTGCAGCGGTAAATGAATAAATGCTTTTAGTGAAATAAAATGAAGTTAACACAAAGCACACATCATCAAATGCAAGTGATTTTGTAGTGGATCATTCTCTATAGACCTAAGTATTTATTTAATGTAAACACCATTGTACTCAGCTTCATAGAAAGCCGTTTTTGACGATGGTTTAAAAGCAAAAGGAATGCGAATAAATGGCGTCCCGTTCCTACAAATAATAAGAGAAGCACGCCGAGCTAGTAATAATAACGGTATGAGAAAACACCACACATAGTCCATAGCATACCAGCACTCACATCAAAAACATAAACTTATGTGATATTGTCTGTAATCCATAAGGGTAGGCAGATATCAAAAATAGAATTTACTACTCATTCTCGTGTAATTAACAATAAAATAAAATAATCGATATGTATAAAAAATATTGTGCAAAAATCCGCATGGCAAAAACGCATGAGGACTAACCACTGACATTTCAAAATTAAAAAGCTAAAGCGCTGCACTACTAAATGCTACTAACCAATGATGTTCTCATTTTAAATTAGCCTCCTAATTCGTCTTTAATTTCACTGTTTCACTATTGTGGGTCAACTTGATACTGGTGATACATAGAGTCAATAAATCCTTTTATAGGTGTATCTCATTTGGCCCCCAGCCAGGTCTGGTCAAATTTACTTCCTGTGTTAGTTATTCGTAAAACGCTGTAGTCTCTGTGGCTACGAGAGGTATTTCGTACCAACATTTCTATTTTGCTAAAAGCCTAACTTGACCCTAATTATACAATAGTAATTTGTTTAGTGCATTATTTAAATACAATTAATATGAATTTGTTACAATTTGTAATAAATTGTTATCAATATTTTTATCGTCCTGTGGAAACCAGTACTGAAAGAGGATGAATGAAAAAAGCTGTTCAAGCAAAAAAAAATTTTCTGAAACACGCACACAGAGATAATAAGAAATATAAAAGTCGCTTCTCTCCCACAAACCCTAAGATATCACTCTTGATACAAGGGTATCTACATCGTAATAAATCAAATTAAAAATTATAGAATATTTAATTTTATTAGACGTTTAAATGATTGAGCAGTGTTTATCGTTATTATTTTCTTCTGTACTTTTTTATAGCGTAGGAGGCAAACGAGCAGTTGGGCCTCCTGATGTTAGGTGGTCACCAACGCCCACCAGACAACGTAACAGCAGAGGTTTCAGAGATAAATAAGCTCTTTTCTTAAAGATCCCTTTTTCTTAAAGAGGCCGTATCGATAACATTAAAATTTATTAATTTCCATGATTCAACAACAAAAAAGGAATTCAGGTAAATAAAAATTAATAATTTTAATTTTGAGTAGATAAGTGAATTTTATTTATTATGTTTGGCGACCCGTGGCTTGAGAAGCGACGCTTAAAGACATTAGAATGCTTAGAAGTAAAATGTTTGATGCCGTCCATACTAAAATCCTAGGTACAGTCTACTAAATACATTTCAATTTGGTCGTAAGAAAACCTAATGGTATAGTCGGCAACCAGCATGTATGTAGAGTACCTACTGTAGACAATTATGTATTTTATTACTTCCCCTGAGACTGCCTGAACTGCTTTGAGGTGTCGTCAGACTCGTCTTGATAACACGAGTGAGATAAGCTGCATTAAAATATATTGTAAGCCGTCAACGTTTTTGATGTCTCCGTTATTCACTTCAAAATAAGAAATATTAGACATCGACTGTACCTACAGGATTTCCTACAGCGCACGCAAGAATATGCTATATAGTAATGATAAAAGAATACACGTGGCAATAATGATTGATATTCAGCGCAATGCCAAATAGTGTGGACACGTAACTATTATGTTATCGGTTATACAATGAGAAAGTGTGCGCAGGATCACGTAGGTTTACGTATAGATTGATATCAGTGTCGATAGCGCTTTATTGCACGAATGTACTACACTTGTATGTGATTAGGTCTTGATAAGAAACTCATTATACTCTTAATTTGTAGCATTTACGTAAACAAAGTTTGAGAAGAGAAAAACGTTGATGTTTGAGTAAGACGTAGAGGCATGCAGCTGAAATAGGCCGCCGTGAAAGGTAGGCACTTAAAGGGTACGGGAAGGTATTAAAATGGCTCCGACTGCTCGTTTGCTATTAAAAAAAAATATGCTAAATGCCCGCATGATTGTTAATTGAGACGTGTTTTTCCATTCATCACTATCATACAACTCCAAGAAAAAGTACATAATTTGAAGGCGGCATTATGTGGAACAGAGACGGTGAACAAGCCCCGTGCATCTCCCTCGATTCACTCCGAATACCAAGAGATGGGTGGCTGCATGGGTGGTTGGTGGGTAAGTGTTATTCAAATCAATCAAAAACGATTTATAATTTTTTTATTAAGTGTTACCGTCTTCACTAAATCACTCAATCTTCTCCCACACACCGCACCAAGTGCTATCTTTGCCACTATGTTCCGGAAGTGTCCAGTGCGCAAATTAGAGCTCTGTACTTGGCGTATTTCCAAACCATAAGTGATAGCAATATGGGGCCCATAATCCTAAATTTACGGAAACCTCAAACGCGTCTAAGACGCCCATTCATTAGATGGCTCGGTTTAGAAATTCAACACGTATCTTTAGAAGTTTGTAGCTGCAATCCAGCCGAATCGGGTTTCAAAAAACGTATACTTAGGTATAGTGTAGAATTTTTCAAAAATGACGATTTTTGCTAGAATTGACTGGTTTTTCGCTAAGCAATCAACTTCCCAGCATCGCTCTCTAGTTTACAGCACTATTAGAATTGTCCGTCCATGTGCCCAGTCAGGACATTCGGCTAAAGTATGTAGAGCTGTATCTTGAGACTCGCGATATAGGTGTCAGGACGGTGTGGTCACTATTCGAACCAGCTTACAAAGGTAACGGCCAAAACCGCCATGTCCAGTCAAAATAGAGAGTGGAGTGAGAATGAGGGCGCTCTACCAGGGAGTTCTGTCCACTGCTTTAGAACGGGACAGGTGGCCGTATTACCGTAGGTTTGGGCCAACGAGAGACGTCTCAATCCTTTCCTCCAACAGCTGCATAGGTATTTCCCGACTGGTCATTTTCCAGCCTCGCAACTCTTCGGGTATCGGATTTCAGCTCGGTTCCTCTCATATCTTCACATACCAACAATAGGCATCAGCAAGCGCTTTTGCTTCCAGATTCCAAGGGATGCTTATTGCAAGGGCATATGGCACCCATTAAGACCGTTCTGTAGCCGCGAACCACTCGAATGGCTATTGTTTGCTGGAGCCTACATAGTAGTAGTTGTGGGAGGATGTTACTTCTGCCCACACCGGAGTCCCATACAAGACCATCGAGCGCATCACACACATCAAAAATTGGCGATGACAACCGAAGCTTAGCCCGCATAAGATTGAAACAAGCCAGACTGCGGCAATCGGTTGTCATAATAGATAAATCTTCTGGTATGATGTTGAAGTACCTATATTTATATACTGTTTCGGCCGTAATGGCGAAACGTCGAGAGTCGAGGTAAATACTTCGATTTTGTAACGCGATTAAGTCCCGTTTACAGTATATAAATATGAATACAAATAGTGAAAGCTTAAAACAAGTTGAAATACCTAGTTGATGAAGTATTTAATTAATTCAATATCCACTTCATCCACCGTTGCTATTGATACTGTTCTTTTTGGTTTTATTAATGAAATATAATTAAATTTGTACTTGTTACATTGTAATATAGATTTTTATTCTATTTAATATAAAGGTAGGAATATATGACGTCATCGCGTAAGTATGGTTCCGGTAGACCATTATAGGGAAGAAAGTTATCAATAAGCTGCGACTGCTCGTTTACTCCATTACACTATATAAATATCTTTAATTTCGTACCATAGGTATTTAAAATAATATTAAATCTTAAAAAAAGTTTCTTTAGGTTCCTTTATAGCGCCATCTATGATTACTCTTCTGAACTTCCGACATTGACTAGAGAATGGGTCTTATCTAAGTAGTACTACTCCCACAAGCATAAAGTTGACACCTTATTTACCCATAGGAAGCAAGCTTCTAGACTGCCACAGAAACTAGTGGCTAAAATGTGCACCTTGTGCTAGCAAATTCACAAATTATATAGGTAGCTAATAAGTGTACCTACTTCGAATACGTATGATATGATTTGTTAATGTTATGATGTCATTGTGTTTGGCTAGCACTTAGTTCCCAAAAATAACATTAGGTCGAGTCACATTCGGCGAAAGTGCTGCCACTATGTTTCGTGCACGCTCCCTATAAAAGTTCTCACGTAAATTAGGTTAATTTTATCGAATCGTAGGGTGACAGATTTATAAAAATGAAAATCTTTATATCTTATCAAATAACTTTTTAAAATAAAGATGTTACAAAAAAAATAGATTATGTATATTAAAAAATACTTTAAAAAATTGTAATAACTATGTATAAATAATAACTCGATGGAATAATTAGTATAAATTTTATTTTGTATTAAACTTTCGTAGCATTTATAGAATAGCAATTTTACTTAGAATGTATGTAATGAATGTGCAAAAATTTTTTTTACAGCTTCATCAACTCCAGTCAGATAACTTAAATAAATAATTTAATGTATATGTATATGTCGGGTTAGGATGGCCGACATGATATGTTTCACGTAGGTAATAAAACAACTCTTGGTTACACACTTTGTTTAATAAAGCACAGTAGTTCACTTCTAATAACTTTTACTTTTATATCACGCTTTTGGACAGAGTAACGATATAACAAATTCACTATATTGTAACGTGGCCACGGTACCGCAAGTACACCGGGCGAACACTGACACTCGAATGATTCGTCTAGTGGGCGTGTACCTTCTTTATATAGATTGTCTGTTAATTAACTTATTTATCACAAACACCACCTGCGTTATGCAGGTGTTGTTTTTCAACTATTGATGACGTCACAAACACTATCTGCGCTATGCAGGCGTTGTTTTTCAATTATTAATGAGGTCAGGTGCCGTCATATACTAAAGTCAGTCAAAATAATGGCGAAAATAAAAATTAATAATCAAAGATTTTTGAAAAAAATTCAACATCATATTTATCGAGCTACACTAACAAACACAATGAATTTAAATGTCAATAAAAGAAATTCTTAGTTCTGTTATTATATTTCTTTATTTACTCCAAATTAGGTATACTTAGTTATGTAGGTACCTACTAAGATTTCGAATTATTCTTTTCAATCTATGGTACTAACCAGGGAAGTCGGAACGGTAAAAAAGAATGGAAATGGTAAACGTCATATTCATTACTGTCACAAGTGTACCAAAGGAGACGTTTCATTTCTGGCCCGCATGATGTACATAAAGCTGTAGATCGGCAAAAAATTGACTATCACATTAAAAATACAAACACATTTGTATTTGATTTGGTCATTTGGTTCAAAAATAAAAACAATCTCATTATTTACGATCAAATGTTAGACGACGAACTGTCAAGTTGACGTTAGTACTCCAATGTATGGGTTTTAAACACTTTGTGAACCCAAAAACGAGGTAATTTTAAACAAAATTGTAAGTTGATTGCCGTTATGTATATTTTTAGAAACTTGCTCACAACTGTACATCATGGAGGCCAAATGTCCATACAAAAATGAAACGTCTCCTTTACACTATATCTTTAACAGCGCCTCTAGCGGCTATCCCTCATTGTATACGTGCTGTGTGTTGAACTAAAATGATTTATTACTACTTCGATTAGATAGATTTTGATCTGAAAACCATTAAATTTTAAATAGTTTGAAATTAAATACGATTACTTTAGAAAAATAGTATATTGTTATTTTCTGAAGGTAATAAATATCTACACCCATCTTTAAAGTTTATGTTTTTGATAAAATTAAAATGGCAAAGTAAAATGGCCAAGTAAGGCATGATAACCGTGTAAGGATTTGTGTAAAGAGAATACAAATACTACAAAATTTCTGTAGACGTTGGACATGATGCCATGTGGCCAAGACGTGCCAAGCACACGTTAATTAAGCACAACTCCGCGTACTTATGACATTTTTATTTTACTTTTCCGTGGTACAAACCATTGAATATTATCCACTTGTAATATCTTCATTATTTAACGGGTACCTTTGCTACATACGGTGATTTATGTGATCTGAGTATGACATCTACAATGTGAAACTTAGCGTGCCAAATGCTATGTATGCATTTAAAAACAGTAATGTTAAATATTGAGTACTATTATACGGGATTTGGCTTTAGTCTTTTTAAAAAAAAACTATTTAATTAAACTAGAAATAGAAGTATATTAATGGACACGTGAAATAGTAAAACAATGATATAGTAAGACTCCCGACTAGTATTGAGGTTCAACAGCAACTGAGGCTCGCGCCCTCGATCTCTAGCGAGGCTCTGTATGATTACGCTGAACTTGCAGTTTAGCGTATGGGGCAGCTATTACCCTTACAGTGAAGGGATATAACAACCCCCCGCAGAAGACTGAAATTCAGGGTTTCGGCTGAATTTTAGTGAACGGATCCCCGTAGACGTGGTTCCGAGGTTTGTGCTTCATTTTGAGTTTCGAGATTATCGTGAGAATCATCATCATTACTAGTCAGGATTACAGGCTTAGTGAACTTAGAAAATACGGAATAGTACTTAAAAATAAAATAACATAAGGCTATAATTAAGCATACAAGCATAAAAGTATGTGTTACAAAATAATGTGTCCCATATTTAACAAGAACTGGTTGTTTATTTATTATATTATTTAAATGTGATACAATTTCGTTACTATCTGGGTTTTCTTTTAAATTATCGAGGTTGATATTCTGAAGAACAGGGGACACAATGGAGTCGACATTATTAGGCTTAAAATCTAGATTACAACAAGTGGAATTAAATAAACTAAAATCTAACCTAGGACTTGGAATACTTATGTTTAAAATATTGTCTTGGGATATAAGTTTTACACTTCTGGTATACACTATGCACTTTTCGGGGATGTGTAGTATGCCTACACCCGACACTAGCACTTCGCGAATTTCGGAAACACCGCACTCAATGTATATTTTATTCGGTTGGGACCGCACATATATCCACTGGTTATTAGTGAGCGGCTGCCAGATGTCCAGTTCACCACGAATTGTCTTAGTTTTGCACTGTGTGGGAACGGCAGTTGCGGATTTCGTTAAGAGTTCACTTTCACATGTGGGGCTGCCACTTGATAGCATTATAGTTGGAATACGACAGAGGAAGAACTCAGAGTTTACCGTCTTACAATGTCTTAAACTATCTAAATTACAATAACTAATTTTATCATGTGATATAGCAGT
>LUGF01051731.1:77737-95512 GCA_001625245.1 Calycopis cecrops | reverse complement strand
GCATGCGGCCTTGCCTATGCGGAACACACTGACTTACCATAAGGTTTGTACTAAACTGGTACTAACTTTTATTTCCAAACTTCTAAAAATATAAGAATTTAAAATGGGGTTGTATATAATATTATCTACCCATTAAAACAAAAATAGCACATAACTCGATAATTATTAGGTGTACGAAACTCCCAAGCAAACCTGCCTTTCGCCTTTACCTCCTCCCCAATAACTTATAAAACACATTGGCAGGCCGCAAGTGGGAAGGCGGCGCGCGGGTTGCCGACTCATACATCCGTGAAACAAAAACAAAAATCTTCAAACGTAGAAAGAAACCTTTCAAAATTATCGGTTTGTGACCGTTTTGCATAAGATTCTTTCTTATTGTTACTACAAATTACAAACTGCTGTGGCGTTAATACGCGAGAAGGCATATTTGGTCTTAAAGAAAAATAATCCTAAAGTTTTCAAATGGGTTTGCAAGTTGTAATTTTATAAGTAATGTAGACTTAACGTGGAAGGACATATTGTAGAACGTCTCCCAATGATAGTCCGGCTAATGGTTGACCCGCCGCGATAAAAAACGGCCCTGTTTTTGGAAACGGCAAGTTGTAATTCACTACGGCGATTTATAGGATCCAACTGCGACGTAGATACTTACTTTTGACAATACCTGTATATAATATTAGGGTAACATTGAGATTTAATCAAGGAGTAATTGATTAGGCTGATTATAATTGATAAGTCTTATCAACTTGTAGCTAGAGTGGTTGCGAGTTTGTTTTACACGAGGTAAGGTCTGGTGTAGGGCTACGTCGGGGAGCCATCCCCTGGGTAGGTAATTAATTCAATTTAATTAATTCATAAAAATGTAATTAATCATTTTATAATAGATAATATAACTCAAAATTGTTGGGTTCCATGTACCTACTACCATACATTTTAAAAAAAAAAAGATGAATGACAACTTTTCTTAAAATTTCCTATTATCCTAATTAAAATATAATCAAATTCTACCCACTAAAAACTACCAAACCTAAATCAAATCAGATTTAAAATTAAAAAAGAAACAAATTTCCCAAACAATGTTTGTTTATTAAGTTATTTAGGTAAAAACGAGAAATACTATAATAATAACTATAAAAATGAATACATGAAATTGACCATTGAAGATTGATATGGTCGTTATATCTACAAAGTAATTATATAAATATGTTCATTGTTCTATACAGAACAATGACATATAATATCATGTTGCTCGGAAAGTTATTTAGATTTTTTGACAGTTTTGAAAATTTTTAACCGAACTGGGATCGGAACTTTGACTCACTAACTAAAAAAGGAAATTATCTGAAGTTTTTGAAATATGGAGCTACGCCTAAGCAGTCTTGTGCAATTTTATTCATGGCTAAAATGTTAAAAAATAAATATTTTTATTTAAAACGTACTTTTGTTACTTGTATAATGGTTGATTAGTGGTTTGTTAAAACTGTACTCGGCAGCGGCACGGATAGCATACGAGAAGAAAGAACGAAGAGATAAATAATTTGGAACTTGGACGACACTTTGACTGACAAACTGACGACAATTGCTGCAGTAGATAGGTATATAGAGTTATACAGGGTTATTTGTTGGTTACTAGCCAAGTTTTAAAATAAGGAAATAAAAGTCAGCCCAAGAGTGTGTTTTAAATATTGTAGACTAATTTTAATATTTTGTTAAATAACGGGCTATGTTATTCCAGCGACAGGCTGGCCTCGGCGAAGCCCGGACGTCTTCCTCTTGGGGATAGTTCGGCTGCCTTTGTAATGTTCCTACTACATTGTGGAACCGTTCCCATCATGACCCCTGGCCTGTGGCTACGTACTTAGGTAGCAGCTGTACGTAGCTAGCAGCTGTACGTAGCTAGCAGCTGTACGTAGCTAGCAGCTGTACGTAGGTAGCAGCTGTACGTAGGTAGCAGCTGTACGTAGCTAGCAGCTGTACGTAGGTATCACCGCTACATCTGAATATATGGTAAAGGGTTAGAAGAGAGCTTCTCGTTTTAAATAACCCGAGACATTATCTACAGTTGTTATATTATATTGAACAGAAAAAATATAAGACCGATGTTTGCAGAATTAAGATAAAACTCATTTGATAAAAAATATTACCTATTTTCCTCCTAGTCCAATCGGTTCTTAGATGTGCCAACTTGGCCTACCCAATATAATTTGTGTGGTATGTTACGTACGCATCGATATAATTTCTATCGTTAAGACTTTACTCAAAATAAATTAATATATCCAAGAGTAGTTACATAATCATTATGTTTGAAGAGGTTGTATGCAAGGTTTGTTGTGAATTTTTTTTTATTGAATCTAATTTATGGTTGGTGCATTTCGGAGTATGGAGAAATGCCTAAGCAGCATTTTCGTCATATTTTTCGTTTTCCTATAGAAAAGATAAAAAAGTTGTTTACGCCAGAAGGTTAAATCGATGCAATGTAGTAAAAAAGTCAAACCTAGAAAAGCTAGTACTAGGTACTTATAAAATGCCTTTGACGAGACGTAACTTTTTATTAAAACTACGAGATTCTTAAAAAAGTGTCTCGTATTTTTGAAAAAAGTCCATAAGATCATATTTGGATCCATAAAAGGAGCTTCTTGACTTCAAGCCCAGGACCCTGTCAGAGCTTCGTCTGGCGCTGCGACGTCCTAGTGGAGATTAGAGTTGACAAAGAGGGGAGAGAGAAGAGCTACCTGGAGAGCTATCTTAGGTATGGGGGTCCACAAATCAAAGAAACATAAAACCCCACTGCTAAAATATATAATGAACCAGCTGCACCCCGCGGTGTCACGCGAGTAAATTTCGATCCCGTGGAAAATAGAGAATCATCCCATAGCATCTCATAGATACATTTTTTTCGAGATAAAAAACTATCCTATGAGATAATCCCGGTTGCCCTCTATGTGTGTGCTATATTTTATGCAAATCGGTTCTGCAGTTTGTGCGTAAAGGAGTAACAAACAAACAAACAAATAAACAAACAAACATACAAACTTTCACTTTTATAAATTAGTAGGATAGGTTATAGGAAAAAGGATAATAAAAAAATTAATGGCATAAAAACAAGACTTTTACAGGGACCGTTCCAAATTTTAGGCAAATATCCCCATTTTAAAATATGACTGACTGTGGAAGCGGCCAATCGTGTTTTCATGCCTTTTAGTTGTTTATTATGTATATTTTAAGGAGTCAGCTTTTTGATTGGCCATTAGAATTCGATCGACTTCCGTAAATATCCGCATAGGCGTTATGCAGGTGCGTTGCCCTTTTCTCCTTCTTTTGTTGGGTCGAAAAGCGAGTGCATAGCTATCATTTCACTTGTATCGGTATAATATATTTTATTTAATTCAAATAAGTAACGTTTGACAGGTAGTGCTGAAGTGCAGCCGAATTGGGCCGGCAGGAAGTTTATTTCTTTCTCAGGACATCGCCGTTTTACATCTACAGTGTCTAGAGATACCACGATCTACTACAAATACCTATGGAGCGTTTAGCGTAATTTTACCGCGGACGGTTCTGTTTTCGGTAGTTTGGTAATAACTTACATCAGCTGTTATCCCATGCAAAATGCATGCCGGAAATGACAGGTATCATAATAAGGGTTTACGTTATAATTTTGTAAAATGACATCTTAAACACTACCTACAGGAGGACTGTGTCCCAAAGATCAAAATCGTCTAAAATCATTTCCCTTTTTAAAGTATAATTTCTAGGAGTTAATATATTTCAGAATGTGGAAAGCTTTTCTTAAGAACGGAGCTTCCTTATTTTTTATTTATTTCTTATTTGCTTGTTAACTTAATCCAGGTCTGTGTGACACGACAAATAAACACCAAAAACTAATTTCTGATAGGGAAATCGAGGAAGTAATCATGGCAAGTGCCTACACATTGTTTTTTAGCTAACCTAACGCTAAAGGGAATATATGAAGCCAAAACTTTAGGAACATTTATAGTTTACGGGTAAGAGAAGTGCAGAGCGCTAATATTTTTTAATGATGATGTTTATAAAGTACTTTAAATTAATGAATAAAACTTTACACACACTACCAGCCATTCGACACATTGATATATGATATACACGTATTTATTGATGAAGTTTCTTTGTATCTTTTGCAAGTGTTGAAAATTCTACATAAATTGTTACAAAAAAGTTTCACTTAGAAGATCGAATATCGATCTTAGCGAGTCCATTAGTAACTCTAATCGCACTAAACACGAGGTAAACACTAGGTCTATCTAATGGCCCATAGGAGGAACGGAGCGTAACGAGTTTGCATAAAAACAACGCGGATGTCTGTGGGCGCGGGGCGCGGGGCGCGGTGATCAGCTAGAGACTACGACTGCACGTATACTCTCTTGAACAATAATGAAGTGCAGATATTACATATGAATATATGCAGGCATTCAGATATTTTAATCGAAAAACAAGTCGCTTTCCGCCGTCTGTGTGTCTGTATGCTTAGATCTTTAAAACTACGAACCGATTTTGATAGGGGTTTTTTTAATAGATAAGAGTGATTCCAGAGAAAGGTTTGTATGTTTTTGTTCTTTAATAAAATGTATGCTAAGTAAATACACGGTCTCAGTAAGTGGGGAACTGGCAAGAATACTGCCTAGCCCCGCACCGCCCCCAATGTCGCCCTAATATGGAGACATTGGGGGTAAAGAGCGGGGAATGGAATTTTTGCCAGGTCCCAACTTATGCGTCCGTGTAGTAGGTAGGTACCTGTGCATATCCTCGTAAGACCTGTATCTGATAGCGCTGATAGTGAATTTCTTAATAAATTAGGTAGGTACTCGTGATATTATCTACAATTATAAGTATATTGATTATATATTATTATGATATACCGTATTTAGATGAAAATTATGGGATAAAAAAATTACTTTTATTTTAATCCATTTGGTTCTCTGATGTCGCAGCTTACAAGTTGGCCTACCCTATAATAAAAAAAAATAGAACACGAAATTGAATTCTCTTTCTATTCCTTTTATTTCTTCTGATTATATTAGTTGCAGGTCTTCCAACTCCCAAGACAATTTTAGCTTTTCCCTCGGGCTCCCAGCGATCATATCAAAGGGTCGACGTGGTGGCCGCTGTTGATCCTGACAACACAGGCGTAGCAGCGGTGTAAACGTGTGGTGGGGCCAAGTCCGTTTAAAATTATCTAATATGTGCGCGAGGTTTCACCCGCGTAAATTTCGATCCCGTGGATAAAAGAAAATCATCCCATGGAAACAGTTTTTCCGGGATAAAAACTATCCTGCGTTAATCCAAGTTACCCTCTATGTGTGTGCCAAATTTCATGTACTTACCTAAATCAGTTCAGTAGTTTTTGCGTGAAAAAGTAACAAACAAACATACATATTTTTGCATTTATAATATTAATAGGATAATTTGTGTGTAGGTGTATGTTTGGTATCGATATAAAAAGGAAAGATTGAAGAAAGGAAAGAAAGAAGACCTACCACACCCGGACGTATGCCGCGAATTGACGATGGAATAGATTGGTACTGGTGTCCCGTTTCTGTGGCTCACATGTCACCTGAGTAGACAGGTCGAAACGCAACGAGCTCAGTTTAGGAAATCATAAAACACTACTAGAGTCCTGTAGAGACAAGCAAACTGTTGCCCGTTCTGTGCGAGTTGAATTGACAATAAAGAGCTACAAAGGGCCCACATGCGAAACGTCAAGATGTGGAAAGCTGTGCGAGCGTCTTGTTTATATTCGAATAATTCGAGTATTGCGGTTCTGTCGGTTTGTTGCACACCGATTTTTGCGTAAGTGGGCACTCGTGATAATACCATAGAGTTAAGATATTTAAGGGCGTAATAGCCATCAGAGTACACTTGTTCCCGCCGAACCGCGGAACGTACGATGACGTAGAGGTGGGGGAAACTAGTTTAGCTAGTTCTATTACTTGTTTACCGGGCAATTGTCTCTCTATAAATTTAAAGATGTTAATGGTTGTTTAAATAAAAATACGATTCTTTGGTATATACTTTAATAATCTGGAATGTTCTTAAAATAGGTACAATTTATATTCTTAAAATAATACAAAAATGCTTATAATAAGCAGTACATGTAACATTTAAATTAAACGAAGTATAATGTAATAAGTATAATTCAAACAAACTATGGCGGTAAACGTTAATGCTTTGGTTACAACAATATTTATGTTCTAATGCTCAATCAACAATTTAACGTGTTGTCTTATAACTAAGGGGGAGGTGGGAGGGGAGGTCGTAGCGCTCCAATACCGGGACTCCAGTGAAGTGAGCAGCAGACGTCAACGCTTCAGTCGCAACTCACTTCACACAGAGTGAAGCTAGAAGTGAGCGTCCGCAGCGCAGTGTGCGTACGTAGCTGACTTCACTGTTCCCGATATACGTAACGCGCTACTATATTACAATAAAATAAAAAAAAATACTGCTACACCTCACTGGCGGATGTCATATAAAATAAAATTGTTACGGTGCGGTAAAACGAAGGCAACGGGAGTTGTACTACGTGACGCCATAGATGGCGCGGTCCGAGGACAGGAAAAACATCGCTTGCGATAGTAATATCAGATTGGATGTTAACAACTACGCATATCATAAAATATAATCCGGGATTTTGTGATACAGTCTATCAACATGTTACTTGGAACTTAAAATCTTTATCTGCAGCGTGGACTGTCATCGCCGCCTCTTCAAGTACTACGGCAGCAGCCAGTGTCACCACCACCACCAACCTTCATCAGTTGTATAATGTACTTGTTCAACTAATCTTTTATTCGCATTTGAAGTTCTTTGTGTTTTTTATTTATTTTGTTGATCGCAAGTTTTTGCGTGTTTAACTAAACGTTAGGCAGTTGTACTTCCAATGGTCATTATTATATACTGATGGATCACTAAGGCATTACTCTGTACCAACAAACACACCCGGTAGTACAAATGGACGGAACTAGAACTAGACTCTTAAGAGTGTATAGAAAGTAAAATAATTTCGCCCGACGAGGCGATTACATTATATATAACTAGCTGTGCCCCACGGATTGTCCTGCCTAAAATCAATCCCCCATGAGCCCTTCATTTTTTCTGGATAAATATATTATGGATATATAAACACACATAATTCCAGATCTCACCTGTGTCAAATTTCATGTTTGCGTGAAATATAACATACATACAAAGTTCCGCGTTTAGAATATTGTACAGGAGGATGATGTAATTAATTGGCGTGTTATAATAATAACAAGTCTTTCAGGTTTACAGGAACTTCAATTATAAATAATAATTTAAATTGAGGGTGCAATAGTCAGTCAAGTGTACGTTCTGTTTTTAGAAAAATATTCTTTTAAAGATATTTAAAAGATGTTTTTCTATTACAGAGTCGTTTCATAAAAAGAGAGACGAGCGAATCCACCGGGCATTTACTAGCGATTTCGTTAAGGACGGTCGTTTTATTTAAAATGTTTATTATAAAAACTACACACAGTGGTGGTGGCCCTACGGGGTTACCGCTTTCCTGTACTGGTGTACTGCCACCATCTTTATTGTCAATGTTAGGACTTCACAGTTTTATCCAGTATATGTTGAACACTTACAATACACAGTTCACTGTCACATTATCTTATTTATTCACTTAACAACTGTTGAATTGATAGAACTTAAACAGAACACGTAAACACTAGTGTCACCTACATTAAAATTAAAAAAAAAACATAAAAAACTAATAAAGCTTCGTTTTACGTTTACAAAAAACTTAAAAGTAAGAGATTCTTATATATGTACAAAGTAAAAAATGAACAAAAATATATTTACGTATACGTCGATACAGAATATGTGCTGTTGTTGGTTCTGTTTTTGCTTAACATTTAATATTAGTAATTAACAAACACGTGGTTTGCTGGTGTCGACAGTCGTCGTAGTAATTTGTGAAACTGATGTTTGATATTTATTTTGCACACATCATAACTTTACTAAAAATAAAGTTAAACAACCGTTTGTTTCAAGTCAATAATTGACATAATATTAAATATAGAAATAATTGCTAAGTACGGTTCGTTTGTTCTGGGTAATAAAAATATGTACTCAATTATAAAATAACTTAGGATGTAATGGCAGTGAGCGTCCACGGTGTTGTTAAAGTACAAACGTTACACGTCACCTCACGACAACATCATATTTTTTTAATAAAAAAATATGTTACTATGTTAGCAAAAAGCACACCACAGCTTAGACCACAGAGCTTGCGTCAATGTGGACATGTCATACACAACACACTCATCCCACGGCCGTTTCTGTCTATCTACCGATGCTTTTGGCCACAGGAGATGACATTTTGACAGAAGTTATTAGTCCATGTTGTACTTTCGTTGCTGCATGAAACATGTTACTCGTTGGATATTTTTAGATGTTGCTAGACGATCCACAAGCATTAAAATTGGTTAAACATTGTTTTAAATTTGTAGCTTCTTGGGCACAGAATAGATTGAATATTTTGGCTAATTTTAAATCTCGATATAACTTTCTTACATTTTATTTACAAATGAAGTAAAATAAAACCGTTTAGAGGTATGAATGAGTTTTTAAAATTTTTGGTGTAAAAAATATACAAAATTTTCATCCATTGCCATGTTCAACAAAAAAATGTATTATTATTTTTTAATTTTTATAACTCTTTTGATGTTGTCATCATTCTCTAGTAGACATCTATTATTAAGAAAAAAGTCCTAAAGTAATATCCGTAAATTTCTATCTCCAGTAGCCAAATGCATTAATAATTAACACAGAAGACGGCGAAATTGATCTTGTACTTCTTTTGGAGCGTTTGATAATTATTAGTGCTCGAGCAAAGTCAAATGTCAATTTTACGTTGACACGATGAAATTAGGCTCCAGAACGTGCGTGTGGGAATGACTCATGTGAAGTTAGCCACTACACAGTCGACGTAGTGCTGTTACATTATAAAAAAATATATCTTCTTACATGCGATTTTTTTATAAAGATGCAAAAGTTTGAAAAAAAATTACATTATCTAAACAGGCTTTTGTTACACGTATGTATAAGCATGAGTTTACCAGAGTTACCAATTTAACGATGCTCTTTTCAAGTTAAGTCAAGCTTTTCATAGGCAAATCATAGATAAATTTTTAATAAAGAACTGTCAAATGTTATTTGGACAACATGACGAAACTTGTAGACAGCGTTAAGTTGGCTCCCCTGTGCCTAAGCCGTGGTCGATAGCGGACTACTTATTGTAATAATATTTGGCAGATATAGTCAGTAACATTAACTAACACATAAAATAACATTGTTGAGACGTAACAGAAGTTTTTTTATTTATCAGCACACGATCAGATAGATCGGCGGATTACACGATAAACACCATTCAAATGTAAAATATTGTAGTTTAATATATCATAATTATAATAATCCAGTCGCTCAGTCTTTATGTCGTTGGTTTATTTTGCGTTTATACAACAATAAACTTCAATAAAGTAAAAAAGTTATTGTTCGTGTTTAAGAGGCCTAGTTCAATTTAAATGTAACGAGGCCAAATTGTAACCGCGCAGTTTTTTTGTATGTCGCTTTTTGATAACTTGGGGTCAAACAACAAATATTTACTTGAAGGATTTTAATTTTTTTTTAATTTTTATATTAAACTAGTCCTTTGTGAGATTAAATTCTTTCCGTAAGTAACTTTATTAAAATTTTAATAAATTTGCAAAAAATAATACCAAAACATATTCTCGTACTATTTAGTCCATACGGTACTTCGTACGGAGCTAACGTAATGTGACATGTCCACAGATTTTAAAAAAGGGAGTCTCAAAAGACTTTCGATACATGGTCATGGTACATGGAGAAAATGACAGACATTAATATATTTTCTGCGTGTAACCAAAGAAGTGGATCCTATCGATCATATTTAACAATATACAAGAAATTTAAATATCTTATCGAGTTACATTTTATTAAAAGTTATGTACCTAGGTGTTCTCAAATTATGACGTCTTACATCGTTACTTTTGAATTATTTTAGGCGATTTTTAAAGCCGTGTATAGGGATGACCTTAATAAATATAGTAACATATTTAGAAGTGTAAATAATAGCCTTGGCCTCGGTGGTCCGACATAGTTATCCGGCGCTGTATTATCTGCCTTGAACATATATTTATGATTATATAAACGCCTGTCCTAATTGTCATAAGTAGGTATTCAAACGGCTTACAGATACGACACTTGTGAATTAGGTCGATAAGGACCGCGCCACACTAAATCCGAGTCGTCCGACGTGTTCATTAGCAGATTATAGAGTGATTTATGATGTGTCGCTGTAGCGACGGCGGTGGCGGCGGAGTTTCAACTTCTGTCGTCTACAAAGTCCATTTCGAACGACAAAACGTGTGGTACAAAGCCTACTGTGGACTAATGTAGGAGTAGCTGAGTAAATGAGATATCTGAAGGGTTTCGAGTACAGGGGGTGCCGAGAACGCCCATCATCATCATCTGTTTCAAGATCATTTTGACCGAACATCTCGTATAAGATCTCGCGAGGTCGCTTGTGGCGCTAGTCGATTTACTCGCGCTTAAATGCCTCCAGACCAGATCGGCTTCTTGAAATTTACAGGAGGGAACAAACGGACGCCGTAGTTTCAATTTAGCAAATTTCTCGTGGATTTAGACGTCACGTCACAATTTTATCAACTTAGTATATTTTAATTAAAGTAATAGGTAGAGGTACTATGTACCTATTTATTTCGAGTTTTATAACCCACATTTTATATTTGACTATCCATTTTTGAAAGTCTATAATTTGAAATTCGAAAGTCGAATTGTAACTTAGCAAAGTAAAACTTCACTTATTTGATTTTTTATTACTTTTTAATAAATTTTGGCGTAAATACATAATATTACAGTAATCCGCAAGCTATTAATTACTTCATTTAAATTATTACTCAATTTTCTAAATAAATATCATGTAAATTTTTTCACTGCAAAGAAAAGTCCTGCACAAATAGAGACAAATATTTAACACACAACTAAATATCTTTAAAACAAGCCAAGATTTTATTATAGGCACTTGGTAATAAGACCTAAGACGGAGGTGTGCATAATTACTATGCAGACGTATTGCGCAACACATGCATAGCAATTGTGCAGATGTCCTTTGTAAGTCAGTCGAAGTTTAAATAAACAATTCAGTCAGTAATGTCACGGTGCTTGCGATAGCTTAAGTCAAAAAAACTTCCATTTGTCAGTAAACGCTACACTAGACGCACTTATATCATATTCACTTATCTAACGTTACATTACTTGGTGTTCACCTTACAGCTCACTAATTAACACTAACTATAAAATATAAATAAATAAACAAAGCTCAGTAAACGCGGCGCTATTGTACGGGCGTGGAGTGGGCGGGGCCTGTGCGTGTGCATACTTCATAAAGCTAAGTTTAGACTACGGCACAAACTGCGACATAAACGTCATAAAATTCCTGTACTGTTGTACTTGTAGCTTTGATATGCCTTTGACACGGCACTCGTTTCCACACATTGTCTCGGTACACTGTACACAAAACGTTGTAGAGTAAACCAACCTTTACAACCGTCATAACATCTGTGCACCTGATTGGAATGTCGTATTTCAACCTTACGCCCTTTCGCCGCGGTATTGTGGATGTCACTGTACCAGAGTTCTGCCGTGACATGCCGATGCCTGATGCACAGATATTATCACCGTGTACTGGCTACGCTTTTCGCGCTTTGCGACCGTACCGCCCTCAAACCGTAACCACGCCCATCAAACAATAGCTCCACTAGAAGACCAAGAAAGGCACTAAATTCATAAGATACAGCGCAGAGTAACAATTTAATATACAGTAATCATCAACTCTTTGGACATATTATATAAATTATACAACATAAATGTGTCTAATCGTTATAAATTAGCGTATCGCGCTCGGCGTGTTGTGAGCGATCGGTGTCGTATCGCGCAGATACTGATCGGCTAATCCTCTTATTCTGATGGACGACGTGCCTGCAAGAGATTACGGCCGATATAATTGATTGGCGATTACAGACATGGCATGTGCGTAGCAACACGACTGGTGCACTTGGATCGCTTGCCGTTTCGTTACTTTGGTAGCTTTCGTTTCGAAATTAAAGTAATTATTTTTTTTTAATATTACAGTGTAATTCCACTGTTACGTGGTCTATTAACTATTTAATAGCTTATTGTCAAATAATCAATTAGGTAATAATGTTTTTTTTAAATGGGTCACCGTTTAATATATTAAAATTTATTAACTAAACTAAACTAACTTTTTAATGAATGTTTCAATGGTTATAGCAATCGGTATTTTTATGTTTTAAAATATTTTAAATAAACCGCGTATTTATATTTTTTTACACATTCTTAAGTAAATCCTTTACTTTTATAGATAGATTTCCCTCGTTTATTCTCGATGGCACCAACCGGGCCGTGTGAGCGGAGTCGTACTCGGCAGGACGGGTGCCACCGTCTCAACACATTTGCGAGAGCCCTGGGGTCTGTTAGGGACTGGACGCCCCGGTTCTATTCAAATCTTCAAACAATCGGCCCAAACTTAATTTTACTTTTTCTTTATTAAATTAATGATCCGATTGAGTGTCAGCAACACAGTTGGTGACTTGATACATAACGTGAGAGATGTCGGCTGCCGCACGCGGTACCTGGTGGTGAGGGCGCGGCTACTGGCGGTCCACGGTGCGCTTAAGCCACTGCGTGAAGTGTCGCAGCTGCCACACGGCGCGCGCGGACTCCTCACGCAGCCGCTGGTTCTGTCGCCGCAGCCGCCGCACCTAAACACACAAATACAACATGAAACATTTAGTTTTATCTAAAGAAACATTTCAAACAAAAACATAATCAAAGATATACACTTGGCAGTTTTAATGTTTCTGTTAATAGTTTAATTGACATTAATTACAAAATTGTCCAACCATGTTGGAGAGTGCAGCTTTCTCTCGTAATCACCGAGACAAAAATCAATACATAGTACAAAACAAATTCGCTTTACAGTCTGTGTGTCTGTATGCTTGGATCTTTAAAATTACGCAAAAGATTTTGATGGGTTCTTTTTTAATAGATAGAGGAAGGTTTAAGGTCGCCGCACAGTTATCAACTCGGAAAGGGATCGTAATCGTAGCGCCTACGCCTAGGCGTCATCCAGGCGTTAACCAGGCGTCAACCAGGCGTCAACCAGTCGTCAACCATCCGGTGCCGATCCGCTTACGTTACGTGCGTGGCCATCGCACACATATCAACTCAGAAAGGGAACGGAAACGTATCGCCTATCGGCTTATCGGTAGGGTGACCAAAAAGTAACCCTGTAATTGTATATAATATAAAACTCATAGGTGACTGACATCATGATATGATCTATCAACGCACAGCCCAAACCACTGGATGAATCGGGCTGAAATTTGGCATGCAGGTAGATGTTGTGACAGGCATCCGCTAAGAAATATAATTTAGGTAAACTACGTAAATAGACAGACTGATGTGACGAAACTAACATGCGTGTGAGTTTCCAGTGGCCCATTGCAGGAGGAGGAGGAGGAAAGGTGGTCATCTGCTTAGCAATTGTGTGGATGTCTATGGACGTCGATAGACATTAGATATAAGATATAGAAGTAAAATATAAGATAATATAAGTACAAAAATAAGTTCCTACTTAGTACGGAGAACCTAAATAACCTGTTTATGTTTTATATCTAATTATAATACCCGAATTCGTCAATAGGCTATTTGACACTATCAAAAATATACCACGAATTATAGTCATCATATTAAATAAGATAATAATAAACCGTATACAAGTCTATTTTATATAAAATAATGCATATTTACTGTAAAATTTGCGAAATAAAGAAGCAATTATTTGTCAACGTCAAAAACGTTTTGTGATCGGTTGAAACTCAGATGACGTCACCGGCAAGTAAACTCTAGTCGAATTGCCTAGTGTTTGACACTTTATTTACTTGTGTTTCACGTCAATCTAATCATATTGCGCCGCCATGACAGTTTGCACTGTTTTAGGCGCGAGTATAATATCTCAAACGTTAACATTATTTTTTGTTGTTAATACTGCTTATTTTCAGGAAATATTTATGTAACGTGTTTAACAAGTCATAAAGTATGAAATAAAAAAAATCAAAAAATTGACAAATACCCTATTTACGAAGATTTACCCAGTACCTACGTACGTACCTTTTAAAAAAGAAATAAAATGTTGTAAATTTGATACCATTTTATAATATTTTCGTTTAAAACAAAATAAAGGCATAAAAAGCGTAACCTTGAGCGAGTGACGGACTCATGACTTTGGCACCAGATCAGTTTGAATCCGAACATTAAGTGTAGCGCACGGCTATGTCTCGGTTTACCTACAACACGTGATCTCGCTATCATAGCCACAGCACTTGATGAAGAGGAAAAAGAAAATAGCAAGAATTGCAGAAGAAAATATTGGGTACACAATATGTATAAAGCAAGGAGTACTTAAGGGTAATTTCGAATTATTAAAAAACATTTGATAGACGACGAAGAAAAATTTTACACTTATTTTCATATGCCAAAATATCTGTTTTATAACATTTTACAGTATAATATACTGTAAAATAAATAATTATTAAATATAGAAGAATGTTTAATATTATTTTAATAATTATTTATTTTAATAATATTTTAATAATAATAATGTCTATGGACTTATTACACTACGTTAGCCTAGCCCCGTGCTAAGTACTGTAAGGACTTGTGTTACAGGTACTAGACAACGGAAATATATTTATAAATTTAAGAAATTTTATATATTTAAGATTATTATTATACTACCAACTCACCAAGACGGGATTCGAACCCGCGACCCCTGGCGCAACATGCTGCCTGCTATATATATGCTATGCTACGAGCCCTGTACCACTGCGCCAGTCTGATCGTCAAAAGAATATAGGTGAATAAGGATAAAGACAACAACATTCAGAGAAAACGATATCGCCTGAAGAAAAAATATTTATCATATATTTTTAATATATATTTTTTTAACTCTACTAACTAAAATATCTATGAGTGTTGATAATGTCTCACCAGTCACCATGTATATTTTATAGGATATTTTCAAAAATACTATATTTCTTTTTGGTCACCCTAGTACGGAGTGACATAAGCGCGATGACGGCCGGTGAGCCGTTAGCGAGCGGGCGGATGGTTGACGCCTGGTTGACGCCTCGCCGTAAGCCGGTCCCTATCCGAGGCGTTTCCGTTCCGTTTCCCATTAATGTGCGTTGCACTATGGAGTTTCATACAAATAATACTGACCGGCTCGAGGTGATACGTTTACGATTCGTTTCCGAGTTGATAACTGTGCTGCGACCATTATACGTATAGTAACTCCATTTTTGAAGTCCGAAATCACGCGAGGAAGCTAGTATCCTTACACTATTAGCACATACGCTCATCTATTCGTAAAACAGCACGCGTGTGGACGCAACTCAACTTCCTGGTAAAAAGTATCCACCGCGGCTAAAGATTTTTTTACTTTCTTCGGAGTTGGGGTTAGTTATTACATACATATACAGAAGGATGTATTTCTGTACTCAAAGTAATAGGTTATTACAAAAGCTAATGAGATAAGGAAAACGAGGACAAACCGAAGGCGTGCTACATATTTTCCCATAACTTACAATATTTATAGCGCGCCACGATGTTGTTATTACGATGACATATTGTTCAATGAGTGTCCCGAACACACTTTAACAACATAAGTACCTCCTTTTTGCAGATACTTTACGGGTTTTAACACGATAAAATATTTATAAAAGGTACTAGCGAAAACATACACCTTTTTAAACATTTACCTTACACCAGCCGAGGTCATGAGACGATTGAGTCGACAGTCCACGACTGGTATAACCCGGTCGAAACGTCGAGCAAAAGGTATATATTTTCGCAAACACAAAATGTGTCACAAGTGCGAAAGTCTCAAACAAGTATAAGTACCTCCTCCTCGAGCTGCCGCTGGTGCGCGTGCGCGGAGCTCACGTCCGCCTCCAGCGCAGACACGCGCGCCGCCATCCCGCAGCCGCACGGAGCGCCGTCTGCAGACACGCCCACCGGCGTTGCCCCGCCCACCGGCGTAGCTCCACCTACCGGCGTAGCTCCGCTCCCCGCGGACGTGTCTGCGCTACCCGGAGTCACAGTCAGCGACTCGCACGTCTGTGCATAGATAAATAAATAAAATATTGTATTGTGTTTGTAATAGTTGTAAAAAATGTTCAGTCTTTTAGTGACTAACAACATCTATAAATATGGAACCCCCTAAGCCTAGCATTGCATACATACAGCGTAGCATTTCCCGGCTAAAAAACTCGGTCCAATGCAAGTGCTTTCGGGGCAAACGAGTAATTGGGGCCAATTTCATGACTATTGTGATACCCGCTTAGAGGTTAAGCACATGCATTGCTCTCCCCCAATTCCACGAAACGCAACAGCAAAGTTGTCTCTTTACGCAGGAATTGCAATTACTTTGTCGCGTTTTGTGAGTTTCCGTTTCCTTCCTTCGAGTTCCTATTTGAAATGGTGGCGATATTAAAAGAAATACCTGCGCTTCGGACCACGCGTCTCCAGTGACCGACGGCTCGAGCAGCGGGTCCGAGTTGTCCAACATGGGGTACTGGTGCTCCTCGCATATCTGCACACACAACACCTGCTGAGAGGTATACTTCAACATACCACGCGTACCAAGTCGCGGGCAGAGGCTATTAATTCATGATTATATAAAATCTAAAAAAAAAACAGGGCGTCATAGGGAACATTATAATCTTAAAATGCTGTAATGTATAGCATTTTGTGCAGAGAGCCTGTTCCGTAAAAAGTCGAGCGTCGTAATGTAGAGTAGGTCCAGTTTGCTGTGCTACGTATAGCATTATTGCTGGCGCGATTTCTTTCCCACAACTCCGCGTAAACGGTTACACAGGTACAGTTACGTTGCGTTTTCTCATGTCCTACCATCCATCTAATGCCACCTGACCGTCACAAACATCTCAAAACACGGGAGCAATTGGGGATTATCCACGCCCATTATCATTCACGGCGTTTACGTTTCGTGAGGTACGAGAATCATACGCCACTACAACAACTGTGGCCGCTGAAAAAAATACTGATTTTATGAACAACAAAATGTCGAAAAATGCACATGACAAATGTACGAGTCAAATATATTACTAATATTATAAATACGAAAGTTTGTATGTTCTATTGTTTGTTTGTTACTCCTTCACGTAAAAACTGCTAAATCGATTTTCATAAAATTTGAAATTGACGAACGACGCAACGGTGTGCGGCGTACCCGCTCCCCACTTCACCGCGCTTGCCCCTCGCCGCTGACGCAAACTGCGACGGAAAGAGAGAGACAAATGACAATACTAGACGTTTTTCATACGATTAAGTATCCGGCACCGCGTACCGCGGCGTTGTGCGTTACGATCAAGAGACCAAGGCTTTACTTGGATTAACACATAAGATTTTCCACGGGATCGAAATTTACGCGGGTAAAACCGCGGGGCGCAGCTAGTAAGACTATAAGGCTAGATAAGGCGAGCGCTGTTAATTCCCATCTACTGTGCTCACGAAGCATAATATGCACTCTGCCAACAGCAGATGTTATTATATGTTCTGAAAGTCCGAAGTACAATACAC
>LUGF01051731.1:44097-73552 GCA_001625245.1 Calycopis cecrops | reverse complement strand
CCCGCCCCCCGCACCAGGAGCCCCGCCCCCTGGTCCTGCCCCCACTCGCATCTCGCCCAATTCCGCGTCCATCATGCGCATCAGCTCCTCCTACAAAACACACACACATGTGTTTTTGTTATATTAAATAACATTATGTAAATGTATGTAAGTGAGTTAATTCAGAATATAATTAAAAATGTAATTTAATAATGATTAATTTTTTCTACCTGTAATAAATAACTCAAGACATCAAAATGACGTTTGACTGCCAAGATGCAAAAAAAGGGTTGTCCGGAAAATCAGCGTCAGGAATATGCTCCTGGCTTTAGCCGGTATAACCCAATCGGTTCAGCCGTTTAAAAGTTTACTCGTATTCGCATGGGAACGAAGCATTTTCCAATGGTAAAAAATGCCTAGTCTATGTTAATCTGTGATAATGTAGCATTCAAATGGTGAAAGAATTTTTGAAATCGGTCCAGTACTTTCGGAGCCTATTCGCTACATACAAACACACACATACACAACCAAATCTTTCCTCTTTATAATATTAGTATAGACTAGTTTCCGCCCGCAGCTTCGCCTGCGCGGATGTCGGACTTAAAAAATTGAGGTTCTTAATTCTTGCGAATGAAAGATTCACAGTTCCTCCCCCCGTGATAGCGTGATAATACGTAGCCAATATGTTGACTCGACCTGTTAGCAATATTCATGCAATATTTGAAGTAAATGAATGCAGTACATTTTGAGTTTAGCCCGGACATACATACAGATAAATAGACAAAAATTCTTAAAACTATATTTTAGGCTTCGAAATCGATTGTAGATCACGCCTCAAGTATTGTTTTAAAAAATAATCAATGTACTTACTACTAATAGTTTTGACTTTTCTACGATTTTATTATATGTATAGATTACATGACTTGTAGGAGTAGGAGAGAGTTATATGACAGATCTAATTTTTAACAACAAAATACAAAATTATGTATTTTTATTTTCCCCAGGTATGATATAGCATATGTGTACGTACAGTTAGAGACGAGGTGTTGGCAGAGCGAGGACGGCGCAGATGGCGCGGTGAGTCGTCGTGCGAGCGGCGACGCACGTCGACCGCGCCCGGACCAGCCCCCGGAGACGCGGCGCTGCGTCCCGACCCGCCTGCACAAATTAGAAATTACGAACGTGCAACTAAACAACGGTACAGAGAAAAAAGATCCTGCCGCAACTCCTAATTATTACAATGAAGATCCTCTATAGTCAAGTTAGAGTTGTAGAGGAGAAAGAATTTCGTGGCTCATCAGAAACATTTTACATGTCATAGGCAAGTGGAGCGAAAGGTACGCCGCACTTTGCTACGATCACTACTATTAGATTTAAGTTTTCATTTCGTTTGCCGTTTCTAGGTCTATTCTATACACACCAGTTCCGTATCCCTCGCTGTCGGAGCGCGGCGGCGAGTGCACGCGACGTCGTGGCTGCTGTCCCCACGCCTCCGCGCCGCGCACGCACTCGCACTGCGCGCCCGCCGCGAACGACACGCACACCTGCAAACGTACTGTCAACAATACTTGTTCGCGGTAACATTGCAATTCACTTAGAGCCTGTTCATTTGTGGCGTTTTACGCACGAGTCGACTCGCGCCTAGTTCTGGACACAACAACGGCGCTCGGGTATCTCGACACGCCGACAGCTCGCACGCCGCCTTTGCACGGGACTCGGCAACGCGCGTCGCCTACGCCCGATTCAAAACGTTTAATATGTACAGGCTTTTATAGTGACTGGATTATCTACGGCTGAAGTTACCCCTGCAGTTGACACATGCCGCTCGTGTGAAGAGCACTTACCGTGACTGGGTCGGAGGTCTTAAGTAAGTCGACGAGCTGCTCGTGCGGCAGCGCGTGCACGGCGGCGCGACAGACCTCCAGCAGCCGCGCGCCGCGCCGCACGCCAGCGCGCGCCGCCGCCCCGCCACGGACCACCGCCGTCACAAGTCCGTCCGCTTGCACGTGGAACCCTGCACAATACGTTGTATATACGTTCAACATACGCGCATACACATAAAATTGTATGAATTTATTTAATTAATTCTAAAAATATGTTGAATAAATAATAAAATAAAAAATAATACTACATAGTTGACCCTACAACGTTTTCGCTTGATTAATATTATGTTCAATTATTTCTCATAATTGTGTAGATATACGCTGCCTGTTGGATCTACGCTCAGTCGAGCACGTGCTAGGTTCAATTGCTTCCTTTACCCAGCTCGTTGGCGGCGCCGCGCGCTAGCGTCAACTCTGTGAGCGCGTGCGCATGCGGCGGCGCGACGGCAGCGAGGCGGCGCGTCAGCTCGGCGGTGGCGGGGGGCGGGGCGCCGGGCGGAGGGCGGAGCCGCACGCTCTCGCCGCGGTGATAGTACACGCGCGTCCAGCCGCCGCTGTACACCCATCCTGTAACATACAGCACATACAAACAATTAATTAGTCATCCTAGAATACATGGATTTGTGAATAAATTAAATATCAAATATCATTTCACATTGAATTTATAAATTATGCAACTATTCAGCTCCTAGCTTTTGCTTGTCTTCGCTACACGTTAACCAATCGACGTGTGTTGTGTTACTCACCCAGTAGCGACGCAGTAGGCAGCACTAGGACCGTCTGTCGCGAGCTCTCCTCTATGAGCACGATGGTGTCGGCCGACACGCCCATCGTGCAGTCCACCACCGTCCCGCCCGCGCCTTCATCCTGCACTTGCACCTGTGCACGATATGATGGCATCTTTCATAAGTTCTACAACATAGTATTTACTCTTAGGCATTCCCACTGATATGTGCTAACTATAGTCGTACAGTAGTTAGCACTCATCAGTGCGAATGCCTACGATTAAATACAAATAGTCAAAAATAGAATAGGCTATTTGACAAGTTTTCAAAAACCACTTTAACTTAGAAGTGTGATTTTTGACAGACGTACAGACAGACGGACAACAAAGCGATCCTATAAGGGTTCCGTTGTTTCTCTTTGAGATACGGAACCAATACCAAGAATGTCAAGATGTCTTTTTCTCTAAAACGCGAAGGGATTAAGCTGAAATTTTTGTCAAATACGGAGGTCAGTTACGTTTTGATGCCTTGAAAAAATCACACTTCTAAGTTAACGCAATAAAAAGTTATAGCCAATTATGCACAAATTTTGTATGAAAGCGTACTTTGTCGAAAACCAAAAATTATCGGGCACTTCCCGTTGACCTGGAGTTGTGAAATTTGGCAAGAAGTAAGAACTTATAGCACATATATAGGAATAAATCTGAAAACTTGTAAATTATATGTAGATCATTGGAAAAATCATAATCAACTTATAACTGTAAGGCGCTTACTAAATGTGTGCCGCAACAGAAACGGCAGGCGTAAAGTTACAATAATTGAAAAACATGCATTACGTTTGGATTGTTCTTCCCATACATACGGAACCCTCGGTGTGCGAGTCGGACTCGCACTTGGCCGGTTTTTTTAATGTATATAAATGAAGAATGTATAATGAAGAAATGAATGAAGCCCGCTGAGTTTGTTTCGCCGGTTCTTCTCAGGACAGGGCTAGGGTTGAACCAGTGGTAGATGGAAATTTTTCGACGTTCAAAAAGCAATTTTTTAAATTCAATTTTGAATAAAAATATTTTGATTTTGATTTTTTGATTTTACAAACTTTTTCACTACCTGACTTAAAAATCATATTAATTAAATATTAAATTCGATAAGTTTTTATGTTTAATACTGCCAAATAGCTTGTTAGCGCTTCATTAAATCTTTGATTCCGTATGAGGTAATGCCGAGTCAGACCCACAACAAGTGACAGTCACGCTGTTCCATTTCATGCAGCTTTTTTGAAAGTCTTCTGCTCCTCGCTCGCCCTTTTACTCCAAACAATAGTAATCACCTGGTAACAAAGTGCTCCGCCCACTAGCACGTCGCTGGCGCCGTCGTCGGGCCGCACCGCTGGCGCCGTATTGTTGGACGTGCCGCCGCCTTTCATTAGCAGCGACGAGAAGATAGCTGCACACACACAACACATGCACAATTACACGTACACTCAATGTGCTTGTCATGGCGGATTTACCGAAGATTTAAATATGCGATGACGGGTGCGTCAAAAATTTGATGAGCCATATTGGTAGTTAAAAAAAAAGTAGCACTGAAAGCGATATACGTGGTGTCTAGAGCTGAAAATACTTAAAACGGATATGCTGATATTATGAAGCTGACATTTGTTGGTTTGGTTGAAGGCGCTAGTCTTTAGGACTACTGGTCCGAATTGAAAAATTAGAGGAAGACTATATACCATCAGGCCACCACGATAATGAGTGGAGTACACGAGTTATGCGGGTGAAACCGCGTGACGCAGCTAGTACAATATAATGGATATACAATGACATTGGAAACAATAAAGAAGGCTGTTATGTAATTATAACACTATTACAAGTTCTATTGTAGGTAATGATAAACACATTCGTGTGTCACACGAGAATGTCTAAACAGGTGTTCGAAACAAAGATGGCTGTTAAGTATAGCTAGTAACATAATACAAAAACTAACAATTGTGGGAGCGTTGAGTTGTCTCTACAATCTATATTATTTCATTGACAAGTTATTGAAACTAATGTTCCAACAAATATTATTATAGTTTTGTTATTATGTCGCTGCAGAGGGGACTTTAAATCATTAGCAGGTTAGGGTTGTGTGTTAACAACGCGGGCACAAAGCCGTTATCGATAAAACCTCGAGTCATCAAAGACGCCTCACAAATTATTGTACAAAAGGAATCGTATCTAAGTTTTATTTGTTTTCTTTACAAATAAACATTACAAGTATTAAGTTATACATGTTTCTAATTTATGTCAGCCACCTACAAAAATACAATATCGATAACACTTATGGACATCAATATACGCAGCACTGCTCCAGCCCATAAGGCCCGTGAGTGGGAAAGGGAGGGAAACTCTCGCGTCACCGCTCCGACGTTTTGTGACCGAGTCGGCAGCGAAATATTAACAGAAGTACTAGTAATCTGTATTCTGTACTCTACCGGTACGTAACCGAGACGTCAGTCTTTTTTTATGGGATAAGGAGCAAACGAGCACATGATACAAGACTGCCGCCGCCCGTAGACATCTGCAAAACTCGAGGCTTTGCAGGCGCGTTGCCGACCATTTACATAAGAGTAAGTTCTTTTCTTGAAGAATTCCAGGTTGTATAGGTTCGTAAATACCGACTCTGGCAATTGGATACATAATGATGTTGTAAGAAATTGCGCCTGAAACGCACAGTTGTATACTTCGGGACATCTACGTGGTGGCGGTGGAACTTAAGAGTTCTGCCGCGATGTTCTAAAGTGGAACTCCGCCGCAGGTAACTCGAACAACTCCTCGGAACACTCCCCGTTGTAAGTGTGCGGGCTACTCACAGAACTTCTGGCCGGCGTCGAGGGTGGTGGCGGTGACGTAGTTCTTGGCGAGGTCCTTGAGGTACTCCTGGCGCGTGCGCGTCGCCATCGTGCTGAACTTGGGCGACTGGATCGCGGCGTTCTCGCCGTTTATTATCTGTGGATACGTTCACGTACTGTAGATAATAACATCTGTGAACTTTTAGACACTACGTTAGTCTAGCTCCGTGGTAAATATGTACTTGTGTTACGGGTACTAGACAACGGAGATATATTATTTAATACATTTTATAACTTTAAGAAATTTTATATATTTAAGATTTTAATTACCTATAGAAATACATATACCTTGGCGGGCGACCCCTGTCCAAATTTTTCCGCTTATCCGAGTTCTGTACCACTGCGCCAGCCGGTCGACAAAGTCAGAGTCTAGAGAATAGTGAGATAGTGGCTGTGACGAACATCACGAAGTATAACAAAGAACATTTGTCTGCCCTGATTAGTAAATATTAAACAATATAAAACTTCAGGAATGTATTACTTCAAAATGGATAAGTGCAGTCGCCGCGTACCGCGTCTTTAAGTGTGCGCTGGGGAGCGCGTCGTCGCTGCTAGAACTGTCGTGTGCTGTCCCCCTTACGCGTACCTTGCTGAGCAGCAGATCGGTGAACGCCTCGCCCTTGGGGTACACGGCGCCGTCCCTGATGGGCGGGCCGAACAGCGGCACCTCACGCGCGCGGCTGACCGCCACGCTGTAGTGCGTGTTGGCCGTGCACGGGTCGATCGCGCGCACCACCACGAACACGTGCTGGAACTGCGAGCGGATGTGGCGCGGCGTGAACGGCGCGGCGCCGGGCTCCTGAGACGTTCAAACAAGAGAGAACTGTTTTAGATCATCGCACTAGCGGGCGCATAGGTGACGTTATGACGTGTACATTGCGTTCATTTTGATATGTGGATTGGCAGGCTTAGATATAAGTATCTATGTTGTAGCTGTTTGTTATCTCTAATAAAATATAAAAAATCTCTGTCGGACGTCACCTGGAACACTATGGTGACGATGTCGTTCCCGATGTGCCGCTTCCTCAGCAGCTGCTGCCTGTTGTTGGGCGTGTACGGCAGCATGGTGGACACGTGGAACATCACCTCGCAGCCGCGGTGGGTCGCGTACACCGAGTACAGGCCCGTCGAGTCCGTGCGGTTGTCCAGGCCCGCCTTGTACTTGTCGAAGTCCTGACAATGAAAAGCAACAGATCAAATCAGAATACCACCAGTTATGATGGACCAAGTGGAACGTGAAGGTGGGAGGAAAGAGAGCGAGGCGTCTGTACAACTATGCGGATGTCTATGGGCGTCGCTAGTGTCTCCGCCAGCACTCACCTTGAGCCGCACCGTCTGCCCCAGCGTCTGCAGGAACTCGACGAGCGCCGGCGCGGCCTCCTGGTTGTTGTACATCTCCTCCTCGGTGCTCTGCCCGCTCCGACAGTACATGACCCCGACCTTGTAGTGGCGGCTCACGCGCTGCTCGTCCAGCCGCAGCAGCTGCTCCTCCATGTTGGGCGTTCCCAGCCTGCAACACAGGCATACTTTAGTTATTATCTCTCTACAGACTTATGGTCACCGCACACATATCAACTCAGTTAGGAAACGTAACCGTGTCGCCTTTCGGCTAGTCGTCAACCGGGTATCGGATTCGTATCGGCACCGCCTGTCGTCAAGTCGGCTACGGCTAGGCGAGATATAAGCGCGCGACGACGCCTGGTTGACGCCTCGCCGTAAGCACGCGGTTGTCTAGCTGACGGCTCGCCGAAGGAGCGTTGATAACGGTTCGGTTGCCTGTTCCGAGCGATTACGTTACGTTTCCTATTAGTGTGCGTTGCAGTATCGAGTTTCATACAAATAATACTGAACGGCTCGAGGTGATACGGTTACGATTCCTTTCCGAGTTGATATGTGAGCTTTTGTCCTTTAGTCATAAGTAGGAGCGGTGGCGCGAGTGTTTCTCTTTGCTGCGTATATTTATGTCGATAAGTGTCATCGATGTTGTATTTTTATATGTGGCTGATATAAATTAGAACTAATAAATTTACTTACAACGTTTATAATGCTATACTTATAATGTTTTTATATTTGTAAAGAAAATTAAAGTTATACTTTTTAGGACATGATTTGTGTGTGTGTGTGGTGGTTTTGATACCTCTCTTTAATGATAGCGGTTGAGACGCGCGCGGTAGCATAGATGGCCTGGGCGTTATCATGAATAAATGGTTCATTGGAAAAAAAAAACAAACAACACGGTCATGATCGTGGTCCTATCACGATCCGTATTGTTTTTTTTTCATATGTTTCATAACGTGTGTTGTACCTGAGGCAGCTGAGCTGTATCTCCGGCGCCACGTGCTCCAGCAACTCCTTGGCGTTGTAGGTGTCGCTGTTGTTGGTCGGCTTGACCGGTAGCGCGTCCTCCAGTACACACCCGCGCAGGGTCAGTAGCTCCGACGTGCGCGCCACTAAGCGGTACTGCCACGCTAGCTGCGACTGCGGCGCGGTTGCGTCGCCGCAACGCCGCAGCTCCACGCGATCCTTCTTTATGGAGATAGCCACGGGTCCCAGGTTCTCGTCCATGCCGACCCAGTTCTGATGGCCTGTGGGGAGAGAGTCGATTTAGTATGAGGTAGTGGCAGGCCGGGAGGTATCTCTCGCTTATACGATACCGGCGTAAAAAGACAGTGCAAGTTTGTGAGTATTGTATCTTTGTTTTCAAACTGACATAGGCTGTTTTTATTTGTAAAGTAAGCTAATAAATTAATAACCATTGACAACAGAAAAATCAGGTCTGGGTTTGATGTTAGTGTCATAGGATCTACCAGATTAGCGGTTACTGAAGGCGTGTGTGTAGGAATGCACCAACAAAGACCAAGAAGTAATAGAAATTAAAATAAATTAAACAATATCGCGGCCATTAATAGAATTTATAGTTTACCCCGAATTTAAGGTGTACAAAGATACATTAGGATAAAGTTAGTGGACAAACAGGAAATTTACATAATTCACATACTTTCTTAAGTTGGAAAGTGCCAGCAGTTTCAAGGTCAGCACATACAGACATCAAGACAAGTGGTTTTTATATATCTATGTATTTTAAAAATCTATTTTATTTATATGTAGAAAATATCGAGGATGGGCTACGTAGATACTACACTGCTGGAATACTATAGTACATTACTAAGATGATTCCTCAATGGTATGTCACTTATTATTATATAATTAAATACAGTTGTAATGGTATTTTTCAAGTGAGACAATATATTTCATAGTAGACTACTGAAGACACTTGTCTCACTCAGTTCCGTTGTCTTGAGTTAGTGCCACCTTTGTCTCACATACCGAGGACTGGAGAAAATTAACTTCCCTATTGATATTTCCTCGTGTTCCTTCTGGTCTTTAAAGTTAGTTGTTCAAGTCGGAAGAGGGTTGCCCTCTTTCACATCTACCTACTTCTGTAAAATCTCTATATCCAATAACTTACGTTGTTTATAGAAGTAATTCCTGTAATATAGTGCCCCATTATCTTGACTTTCAATAGGCAGTGGAGAGGCTGATCTGAAGAAGGGACATCCCTTCTGCCAGTGCGACTTCCCAGGTGGGAACTCCAGGACTGAGAACCCATAGGCTGGCCTGGGTCGGTGCCAGCCTCCAATCTGTCCAGGTATAGCCCCCCGAGCAGTACGGTAGCACAGGGATACACACCGCTCCTCTTCACCTGTAAATAAATATTTTTGGTAAAAGAGAGTAAGTATATTTTATAAGTTCAGGGCTATGTAAATATATTCAGGGCTGTGAAACTATATTATAATATTTTTCTACCTAACAGACAAAAGAGACAATTCAAAATGTTAGGATGACTTTCAGATAAAATAATGGTCATAAGTTATTACAATAAAACTACTTTAACAAATTTTAGGATGGTTTATTTAATTATTTAATAAGCCTGAGGTTTCCAAAGGTTCACAGAAACCATGTTCAGGGTTAGACTGTTGTAATTAAATAAACTGTGCAAAACTGTATTTTATATATAATTATATTAAAGTATTATTTTGCAATACCAAGAGGTAGTGCCACGCTGCATGCTTGCATGCAGCCGAATTGGGCCGGCACGACCGGGGAGGTACCTCTCGCTTACACGAGACCGGCGTGAAGTGACAGCTGTGCTGTCGCGTTTCGTGCGGTGTGTAAGTAGCCGGTGGTCCACGGAGGTGGGAGGAGAAAGGGGGGCAGCGCATCTGTAGTCCATGCAGATGTCTATGGGCGTCGGTAGTCATGAAAATGGCTACAACTGCTCGTTTGCCCTCCTATACCATAAAAAAAAAAATAAAAAAATACCATAATCATTGTGTAAAATGTAAATCATAATAATTTATAATTGTTCTGTAGACTTCCTCTTAACAGTTGGACAGATTAGATGAATTTTCGTGTGTAGATGAATATGAAAAAGGACAATGGCAAAGTACATACAAATGTTTGTTTACATTTTTTTTAGCATCTACAGATGAAAAAGATTCTAGTTTTTAATAAATTTGTCTCTTTAACTAGGATCATTTGAACAATGAAACAAGACTTTCAAGATATTTTGGCTTGAAGTTTTAAAGTGACATTTGTGAAACAGTTAATTGATTTAAAAACTCTAAGAAATAAGCTTTTTAATGTAGACTACTGACTACTGGATTAAGAAGCAATGATGAAACTAAAAGATGAAGTGAAATAATATATGGTCAAAACACTTGTATTCAAAACACAATAAAACTGACAATGCAGATATGTCATTCCAGGTGTATGTATGTATAACACATCCCAGGTCCATTCCAAATTGCACTGAGGGTAATGGTCAGTAATATTCGTTTTGTCTAATTAATTTATAGATGTTATACCTTATAGTGCTCGCAGTATATACATACGGAACAAAATATTATATATATTAGTCAATTGACATGACAGACTCTCTTATCTATTATCTTTATACTTATTATGAAAAAAGATAGGAAATTATATGATTTACATATGAAATTAAAGACATCTGTGGACGCTGATAAAGTATATCGACAATTATTTCACCCTTGTCCTTTGCACAATAATGACATTATACTATATATTGTATACTATGTACCATATAGTGTATATGGTACATAGTATATAATACACATAAGTAACCTAAGCATAAAGATGGTTGTTTATAATAATGCATATTTAAATATGTAAATCATACAAATTGTTAATGCATGACTGATAACATCACAAAAACAACAAACTCAAGTTTCACACGCATCGGAGTAATTAAGTGATGATAGCAATGCAATTTAAAATGAAAGTTGAATAACTTTGGGGCCATTCATGTTCAACATTATCACTCTTAATTTTATGACAACAAGGGGCATTATGATTGCAGGCAATGTTTGTTTTTATTTATTTATACCCTACATAGAGTCCTTATGATTTATGTATAGACTAAGAAAAGATAATGAAAATAAATTACTTATTAATTTATTTAAATAGCTGTTGTGCCGGTATGTAAATAATTTTTGAAAAGTTAGACACAGGTGCGCTATTGTTGCATTTCACTCAAAATGGGCTGACATAGCCAGGGGGGAACTTGTTATTTACATAATATGGCTAAATTATCACTATTTAAAAACTTTGTGAAAGTCAAGATGGCCTATCATTGGATCACAAGGGAGGGTCTTCACGACAAAGACAAGCTCAAATAGATGTTAGCGTAATATAATAAATTGAATAAAGTCATGAATAAATGTAAAAATCATTTGTATGAAAATTATTTTTTATTCATGACTTTATAAAATTTGGGTATTTCTTAATTACATTTGTATTTAAAAATGTTAGATGGATCTTGTTAAATGTTAGATTGTCTTATTTTAAAACAGTATCTTAACATAAGTAATACAAGTAATATAGAAATAATTTTAAGTAATTTTTAATTAAATTTAGAAAAATTCTGCTTCTATTGTACAATTTTTTTATTTATATATCTTCAATATTCAAACCTTAGAAATCATTTACACTGATATGCTTTTACTGATACTCACAAATCTACAGATAACCAAAGATATCAAATTGTTTTCCTTAAAATGTTTTTGTATTTATATTAGAATTATTTATTTATTATTACATGTTCTGTCACTGTATAAAAATTTCCTATTCTATGTATTAAGTACACTTGTACTTTGATATTTACATACAATAGTTTATTGTTTATAACATTTATTGACCACTTTCCTTGTTATTTGTAATCCTCATAAACTACTTATTATAAATGTTACCGTAAATGTATGAATTCTAGGAAATCTATACAATACGGAAACTATTTCGAACTTCTCCTGACCGCGACTGGACGGATTTTGATGAATTTATTTTTGTGTATTGAAGAGGATTTGAGAATGGTTTAGATTCCATTCTCAAATCCCCTCCCCTTTAAATACCTTCGGAAATGTGTAATTGTATACATTTCATACATTTCCGGTAAGATATACAGAAATTTTCCTTCAAGACCACTCATTAACTTAGCACATACAAAAATATTATATTATTTTCGTTAAATAAGGTAGTATTGGATGTAGTAAAATTATTTTGTACCCTCATTTTAGTTTTGCAATTTAGAAAATATTATAACTTAGACATACCTCCCAGCTCATTCCTAAAAAACGGGCAACTCTCTACTAGCTCGTTAGACCTTCCGTCTCCCGTGTCTGGTACAGCATCTTCACCAGGAGGTAGTCCACGAGTAGCCAGTAATGATGCAGCAGAAGCTCCTGTTGTAGTATTGCGACGTCTACCCAGTAAGGCACCACGGATTTCGGCAGCATAACTTAAATTGGCCAGTAGGGACTGACAGTCATAATGCGCGAAATGTTTTCGCTTGTTCATATCGGGTAGAACATTGATAAGTCCTTCGCCTTCATTACGTGACACTAAAGGAGTTGTGCCTCCCCATAGTTTGTTCAACTTTAATTTAGGTTTAGGGCTCACACTAGCTCGTGGTGTTGGACCGTCTGCATGGTCACCAGTTAATACCTCAGAAAATCTGTCGGTGATACGCGTGAGCCCCGGCGGTTTGTCTGGGGCAGAGATGTTGTTGAAGTTGTGCACCATAGCGGGATATCGGTCGGCAGAACCGGCTATTACGTCGATCGAACCGTGGCTCCCATATTCCCGACGCAACCCCGCTGTCGAAGAATGTTCGCCGTATATCAGATCGAGGCTCGAATTGCTGCGATACATAACATCTCTAGCCTCCTTTCTCCTAAGATGTTCAGGAACGTACATGGCATTATTTTGACAGTTACCGGATATACAAACCCAGATCGAACCCTTCTCTTAGTTGGCGATTACAACTTAATAATTTATTTATTGTCTGTAAAGTTACATTCAGAATACCTTTCTTTAAAAAAACGTTGAATTAGCACTCATTATTTTCTGATAAACAGTTACATCAAAAGTAGCACAAAACACTGAGTAAAAAAACATTCAAAACAATATCCAAACAATAGTACCAGATTTAACGTATGTATGTATGTTTTGTCAAACTATAATACTTAGAAATATCTTCGTTTTTTCTTTTTTGTTTATTAATTTGACCACTCATTTTACTACAAGTACAAAAGATTACAAAAAAAAATGCAATTGCAGACAGCAATTTTGCTTTTTTAAAGTTATTTCGTTCCTATTGAAAAAGGCTAAGATCAGAGACCATGCTGCCATTTTTGTCGCATTCAATATTGTTCTTGTGAAATGTTTTTCGTATTTTCCACAAGTTTCCCATAGTCTAAGATTCATTTAATATAATTTTAATATTTCTGTATATAAATCCTTTTCTGTTGTATTTAAGTTTTTCGTAATTATTAAAGGACAAATAAAGAAAATGTAAAAGAAAACTTGAGTTTTATAAAAAAATATAAAAATATAGAAAACCTAAATACGACAGAAAAAGATATATACGAAAGACGGTTATGAAATCTAATTTCCCACAGAAATATTACAATCATATTTTAAAAGAAAACGAACTCTATAAAAAACTTATGGGAAAAAGTGAATCGAAACAAGTTTGATACAAGCGAAAGGCATTAAATTAAATCGCATATTTAGAGTATCATTTCCAGGCCACATCACAAAAATCAGATCAATCGAAGCAATAGTTTAGACACAGGATTTTTTAAAGATTTTTCTCACTTCGTACACGCTGTATCGCAGCTGATCGCCGACTATGGCCGGCCGGGGTCATTCACCCCGTGCTCGCTGTAACCGCTCGGTACAAATAGTAATAATAATTTTTCGCTATTTAATTTGTTTGAAAAAGTATTTTCGTATACTTGTCTTATGCACTTGGCACATAAAGTTTAAGTGGTTTAATTTAATGCCTCTCGCTCTTATCAACCCTGTATAATCAATGGAGATTCCATACAAACGATCACAGTACAAATATTTTTTCTACCATTATTTGGAGGAGGGGAGGTTAACACGTATTACACTATTACATTTTGTCAACAACACGTACACTTAGAGAAAAAATAGTGATGTGATACAATATGTATTAGGTGATATTGAGAAAGTTAAGAATGAATGAACGAACTGTTGCCATTCATAATAGCTAGTTTTTTTAATAAAACTAAACATGTATAATTTTAATACGGTAAAATTTAGAATAATTTAATAAGGTTTTTATTTGGTAAAGTCAATCTAACAGTACAAGGAATACTAAAGTAGATATATTTTTTTTCTTATTGCTGTCCCGTGTTCGCACACGCCAGCCCTAGGACTCTCCTCCCTTTGCAAGTAGTGCAAAATAGGTTCCTCCGTATGGCCACGGGTGCCCCGTGGTATGTCCGTAATATCGATCTACATAAAGATCTCGAGCTCCCCTCTGTTAGTGGGCACTTCAAAGTGCTCACTAAATCTCATTTCGATAGGGCCACCTCCCACACCAACCCCCTTGTCACAAAAGCAGCGGTATACAATGCCGACTGCGTGACTAATGTCGGTCGCCGTCCCAGACACGTTCTGGCTGACGCCGACGACATTATCACTACAACTGTTACACGAGTCATAGAGACACGTAAACATGACAGACACTCAGCCGCGAGGCAGGTACACTACACCCCGTCCGGGGGAGCCCGGACGCGGACACAGTTCCGACCACAACTTCACCCTGACAGACAACAGCACACACGTTCGGCTCCGGTAAGCCAGAACGACATGTTAGTTTAGACTCAGGGAATAATGACAGTGCCCTTTTGCAGAGCTCAAATCAAAGCCGAACCGGTTAGGTTAACCACGACATCCGCGCGCGAGTCGTACCACCCGCCAGTGGTGGAAGGGGGGTCCGGGCCCCCCAGTCAAGATAGCTTATAGAGCTATTCAAGCTCATGACCCGTGTCGGCCACTTTTTAGCTGCCGCGCGCGAGCTGCTCCCCTCCGTTAAACGTGGGGAGCTGAGGACACCCGCTGTCCTCGGCCACGATAATAATAGCATAACCTATCGCAACAAGTCCGGTTTGCCTTCTCCCATTAGTCTGGGAAAGAAGGGGGGGTCTGTCCCCCTATCGACCACAATTTACAGGGGCTCGAGTTAACGCTCGCCTCTCATATCGATGAAGCTGCCCTAGGCATTTTGCCTGCTTTAGCGTAGAATCTATCTAAAAAAAAAAAAAAGATATATTATGTCACGCGAGTAGTACACAATAAAGTTGTCTTATTATTCATACTATTTATAAAGTTTAAAAAAGTATCAATTCTTCGCATACCAATAAATCTTTTCTAATGAAATGTCAATTCATCATTATTTATCTCCTATTTTTGCGCAACTATTTTACTTACAATTAACAACTAAACAGATTAAAGATTATACAACTTCAGGATAACAACAATTATATTCAAGGATTCAAGGATAACAACACATTAAAAAATTAAATAATATAAAGATAAAATTAAAATGAACAATAATAACTTTTCATGAATCATACAATCATAATATTGTCTCCTCAGTATCCCTGTACTACGTTCAGAGCTACCAAGGTACCACGAATATTTACATATGAAAGTGCCTTTAAATGATTTTAAGATTTAGCATAAATATATTATTTTTTTGTCCTATTTGTATTTACTTATGATAAGAAACAGCGTTATCTCGAAGAATCGAAGTGGCGGGTCGCCTTTTACAAAAATAAACTGCACAATTAACCATTTTTCTGGAGCACTTATTCACAATAGGTTTATTACTAAATGATCTAAGCAATAGGTTGCGATACGAAATGGCTGCCAGTCGAACGTCAACTAGTTTTAATAATCGTGTATGGCCATATGGCCAATGTAGTTTGGCATAGGGGAATGTCCAGCTTTGCCGACTCCATAGGATAATATATTAAAATATGCTCTAAGTTAATACTCCAATAATAAGGCTGCATTGCCTCTGGTCTTAGCCTGTTCTAACTTCCAATAGTAAAGAATTTAAAAACAATAAAAAAAATTGAAGTGTCAAAGAGAATACAAATTCGTTGTTCGTGGTGTTTGTTTTCATAAACTAGTATCTCTATAGTTTGTGCTAGTATCTTACTCTTTTGACTTTTGAGCAACTCGTTTTGTGATTATTTTATCATGCCATCTTATTTATATAGTAACGTGCAATACACCGATATGGTGTTGTCTTACGGGATGGCTAGGGGAAATTCTGCAAAAGCCTTGCAATTTTATAAGGAGCATTTTGGCCACCAGAATGACGATCGCGTTCCTTCCAATGGTCGCATCCTAATGCGCGTGGTCCAACGTTTAAGGGACCACGGCAGTTTCGTATACCGCAATATAGATGCTGGCAACCACAGTAACCTGCCTAAGTAAGGCTGCCCGTGACGCCGTTCGTCGTCATTTCGAAGAAGAGAAGAGACATTGAGAGTGCCGCATACCACCGTGCACAGCCTTCGTAAATAAAACATCCATATGAATTCGGGCTGTGCCAGATTTGTTACCCCAGGACTATCAAATCAGCATTGACTACTGTCAATGGCTAATAGACCATATTAATTATGAAAATGTTTTGTGGACTTATGAAAGCATGTTTACCAGAAGAGGTATGTATAGCCAACACAATATGCATCTCTGGAGTATAGATATGGATGGGGATCCACATGAACGCAGACCAACATCCCATAAATATCGTCTGGTCGATTAACATATGGGCTGGTATAATAGGAGACAGGATTGCAGGCCCATATTTTTTTGCTGACAGGGGAGGCCTACTGGAACTTCTTACTCAACTACCTTCAGGCTTCTTGGATGAATTATCACTAAACACAAGAATATTAGTTATATTTAATATCCACCATTTTTATGCCTGCAAAATACATTTCATTTTTATGGATGAAACAGTAGTCCTTGGAATGTAGATATATAGAAGGTTTAATTAAATAAGAATTATTTATATTTTCTGAGTCAATCAAATTGTTATAATCAATAACTTCAAGTATATCGCTAACACTGGGAGAAGTAGCATTGCAACCCTATTATGTATGATTAAAGTCCCCAGCAAGAAGAATGGGTTCAGGGCTAGACTTTATTAGGGCATCTAATTTAGTCTTATTAAAACCAGGTGCACTATTTGTGGGACTATTAAAACTTACAAGTACTTATTTCTTTGTTACCAACTAATAATATTCATAGGCACACAAATATATTGCAAGAGTTATCAAAATAATTAGATATTCTCAAATATGAAATACTGTGTTTTAGTATATCAATGCCCTTTTGTTAGTTTCCAGTGTTTCTTTCAATATTTTAACCTCATAAAGAAAGCATTTGAGAAGGGCTGTAACCAAGCTTCAGTTAAGATAGTTATGTGAGTGTTTATATTATCATATAGACATTTTATTATCGCGTTCCAATGCATATTGATGATTATTTATGTTCCAATCCATTATTTAGATAAATTAGTTGCTTTTATACTGCTGTGTTCCTGATGATTCATAGTTTATTGGAACATCTTTATTATTATTAGATGTTAGTTTTGTAATTGTATCTTTAATTAAGTTCATATAATATTATGTATCAGATCTCTTCAGATTACTTATTAACTGGATTATGTACAGATTTAGCACTTAAGTTAAGAAATTATTTTTCATTAAATAAGTTTATATTTTTCTAGTTTTTGTTTTTCTTTTATGGTACATGAAGCGGAGACAGTTCCGTGGCCTGCACAGTTGTTACATTTGGCTTTATTTATATCTACTACACATGATCCAGAACCATAACTCCCTGTACATATTGAACATGATTTGATTGAACATACATTATGACATAATTTAGCGATATGCCCATAACGCAACACATTTTAAGCATTGTATAATAGTTGTGATACATTGTTTAGCTATGTGATCCATTTCCCTAAATACACTAACTCAGTTTGGGTTGGTTCAAAGAAATTGAACTGGTTTATATTACGCATAGGCATGCCAACCGTCCCGCAGTACGCGGGACGTCCCGCTTCTGAGACCGATCAATACGTCCCGCTCAGGGTGTGTGCGGGACGCTAAATGTCCCGTTTTTAGGGTTCCGTACCCAAAGGGTAAAAACGGGACCCTATTACAAAGGCTCCGATGTCCGTCCGTCCGTCCGTCCGTCCGTCTGTTACCAGGTTGTATCTCATGAACTATGATAGTTAGACAGTTGAAATTTTCACAGATTGTTAACGCTATAACGCTATAACTAATTTAAGGGGGTCCCCATACAATAAACGTGATTTTTTTGCTCCCATACAAAAGATAAGCTCCCGTTTTCGTAGATAATGGTACGGAACCCTTCGTGCGCGAGTCCGACTCGCACTTGGCCGGTTTTTTCTGAATTAGTTACAAACAGCGTACATCCGTCATCGACATACATGGCCTTTGCACGACCAACACAGATGGCCGCGGCCGCCGCATTTTTTTTCATTCACATCCATGCAAGTGTCAAGAAACACTCATATAATAAAAAGTTATTTATAATTGTCTTATTAAAGTGTTATTATTTGACAGACTATTTAGATTTGCAAAGATAGTATTTGTATTGTAATCTGAACAAAATTAGTTAGGACCCGCTTTTTTAACTCTTGTCCCGCATTCGAAATCATAATTTTTCGCAAATTCGTACTTTGACGTTGGCAAGCCTGTACTACATTCCTCGATCTGCCTATGTGGGAAAACATTATTCTGTTTGATAGTTTCGAAGGATACAGGAGTAAGCACTCCAGTAACTTTGGTATGTTTGGCGGGAAATGAAGCTTATTTGGCGGGAATTTAACCAGAGTCTGCAGTGGATCATGATTTTGCAAAAATACTGTGGCATTGTTGCTAAGATGGAGCGTTTTGCCCATTTTTCTGATATTTTCAGATTTTTTCTCAGACAACACCCGATACACAATACTTATAACAATAAATACAAGTTCTTCCTACTGCAGGAAATTCAGGCAGGGAATCGAAAACAAAAGACAATGAATTGACAATATTTCCATTTATTATTGGAAAAATAATAAAGAACTGGGAAACAAAGTTAAGAACAAATACGTAATTCTAAATGTATAATTTGCTCGAGTTACATTTTCTTTTTAAGGTATAAAAGAGCAAACGAGTAATCGGAATCATTTCCATGACTACCGACGCCCGTAGGTACCCCGTAGGTAGGCATAGAGATAAACCGATGCGTTGCCCTTCCTCCTCCCACCTTCATTCGCCACCGGCTGCTTACACACCGCACGAAACGCGACAGCAGAGCGCCTAGCTCGAATGCAAGTCTCTTCTCGCTCCCAACTCAACTCAGGAGCTCGATACCAACAGCGAGTGTCGAGGGACACACTGTGACGTCAGGCTACTTGACTCAGCAGCACACACGCGGCGATGGCGACTTTGCTACTTTCTGCGACCGGTCGCAGAGAGTCGCACGACAGTTGCTACTGTATTTAGACGTTATTTGACATTGTCGCGTGTGTGCTGTTGCCCTTAAACAGTTAATAATATAGTACTCTACCAAAAAACTACAAAAGCTTCAGCTTCAGCTACTTCAGAAACAGAAAATTTTAAAATTAAAAAACACAGTTTTGCATGTTAGTCTATAGATTAAATAATATTTATGTTCTAGCGTCATTCAATTGTAAATACACATTTGACTTGTTTTGAAAAGTAATGTTAACTACTTGGGATTTTCCCTATTTAGTAGGTAAATAAATGGATTCGGATTTTTGGGGGAATAGGGTAGTTTGTAATATAAAAAAATATAGTACAAGTACGTTATAATAATATATATTTGTTTTTACATCAATATTAATATAACACTACGGAAGATTTTCATATGTGACATGCACTTAACGACGTGTCGTCTAGCAGCACAGGAGATGACTTTTTAAATTAGAGGCGCAGCTCACACGCGACTTTTAGACGCGCCGACCGGTGCCATTGCGACTCGCTGCGACCGGTCGCAGTAGAGTCCTGCGACAGTATCGCGCTCTCGCGACTGCATTTATATGTTAATTGACATTCATTAGCGCTCTCCGCGTCTAGTCGCTGCATTCAGCGTCTAAACGCATCGAAGTCGGCGGTCGCCGCGTCTAAAAGTCGTGTATGCTGGCGCCCTTACACCAATAATGTCAAATAAATTATTATTATACCAATAACGTCACAGCTTGTCCGTTAACTTAATAAAAAAAAACGATTGTCAATATTTGTTTTTTTTTAATTGTACTGTTATTGGTTATAATTGATAAAATATGTTTTTCTCAACGACTTGGATATAGAAATACTCGTGTATTTCATAAAACTAGTGATTCCGCAAAGATCGAAATTCTTATATAAATAAATAAATAATTAAAAACTAAATATCATATGACATGTTAAGACATGACACAGAAATTTCATTAATAATTACGTGAGTCTTAAATATCAATATTATGTCAGATGCATGATAGTGTGTGTAGTTTTATTTATTAAATGAATATACTTTGCAAACATTAATACTTAATAAAAAATATTAGCATTGTGCGTCTCTTACACATAAACTAGCTATAAGCGTGCCCAATATCATACGCCTCCGTCCTCGCAATTTTTATAAAAATGTTCTCTAAGTTTTTGCTTCACGTATTAATATATAGATGATATTTGAGTCAAGTAGCCTACTAAATTTCCTGTACTTAATAATTGTTATCTTCTACTAGTCAGAGCTTTCTTCGTCACTGAAGACTTGTGACAAACTAGGATCGGTGTCCAACTCAACTTCTTTGGGGAAACGTATTTTTGACGGTATTAAGCTCTGTAATTATAAATATGTTAAGTCATTTTTTTAATAAATTCATAACCTACCTTTGCCAGGATCAAACATGATGTAGGTATTACTGTTCTATACCTATGTTAACAACATACTGTGTAGTAGGTACATAATAAATATAAAGTTCTACAAGAACTCAATAATAGACATTTACGAATTTATATATACTGGGTGGTCCAAACGGTGACGTCCAAAAATTTTTTTTTGGATTGCTGACATCTGGATGTACTCGGAAATACCCCATGTATGTTAAGCGATTTTTTGTAGTTTACGAGATGATTTTTTTTTCATAATATTTTAAAATTTCCGACCTAACTATTAAAATAATTTTTTTTCTTTGTGAATTAAGCCATTTTTGTTATTTTTTTTGTGTCTTAGTCCTTATTAGTTGTACTTTCACGTGTAAAATAACTAGCTTCCTACTATTGATAAAAGATATTAAAAATTTTGATGAAAAACAAATAATTTGCGTTTGAGCGAGTCGCAGTTCAATTTTTAAATTTTAATAAAAAAAAAAAAAAGTTTCATGAATTTTAACTAATTTTAAAAACTTCCTAACACCTTCAGCTTTGATTATAATACAAAGTTAGTTGTACTTGATAGGCATATTTTAGCCGTAAACTGCCTTTAAATGTACAGGGGCGTAAAATGTCCTAAATTAATTAATTCTTTTAAAAGCACCTATTGGTTATTTCTAAGGTAAATTAGGTTGGCTATGTGTGATTAATTATTGTGATACATTAATAATTAATAAAACAAAACAGTTATGATTGATTTTTATTCATAGTAAATTTTCAAAGTGTCTTCCTTCCGCTTCAATACATAATCTACAACGTCTTAAAAAATTCTGTTTCAGTCTCCTAAGACTACTAGTATGTTGTCTACTTTTTGTTGCGGCCTGCCTTAGTTTTTCACGCAGCTCTGCTTCCGTGTTTATTTCGTGTGTGTAAACCATCTCTTTATAAAATCCCCAGAGAAAAAAGTCGATGGGGTGAGATCTGGTGAACGCGCAGGCCCAACAATTTAGACCATTTGTTGGAGCATGTAGACTTACAAACTAGAAGAAGAATGATTTTTTCAAAATGATGGGGCTCCTTGCCACTACACAAGAACGGTACGAGGGCACCTAAATCAACGATTCCCCAGAAGGTGGATTGGATTGGATTATACTTGTCGTAATCTTTTTTTTTATAGTTTCGGATTAACTGTAGGCACTTATAGTATATGTGGTTTAATTTAATGCCTCTCGCTTTTATCAACCTTGTATATATATATCACTATATTGTTATAATTCATTTTTCAAAGTTTCGTAAATGTCAGTTAATGAGTTCTTGCAATAAGCGGACGGTTTAGTTATTTATGAAGTAATAAAAACAAATGTTTTTGTGGCGGCTGCTCTTGTTGTCGGTAAGTACAAGTGCGTGACCGCCATTGAAGGTTCGCTTCATTATTGACTCTGGTAATATTATCGGCTATTTATATCAAGTAAACCAGTATGCTTTATAGCGGACGCCCTCAACTTCGTCTAACTGAATTCGTTTTTTAACCGCAGTCGGTTAAAAAATAGTTTATAGCTTTCCTCGATAAATGGACTAACGAATACAGAAAGAATTATTCAAATCAGACCGGTAGTTCCAGAGATTAGCGCGTACAAACAAACAAACTCTTCAGCTTTATATTATTAGTATAGATTAGGCAGTAAGAGGTGTGCCACACTGCGTGCTTGCAAACAGCCGAATTGGACCGGCACGACCGGTGAGGTACCTCTCGCTTACACGAGACCGGCGTAAAGTGACAGCTGTGCTGTCGCGTTTTGTGCGGTGTGTAAGTAGCCGGTGGCCAATGGAGGTGGGAGGAGAAAGCCTCTATACAGTCTTTGGGCGTCGGTAGTCATGGAAATGACTCCGACTGCTCGTTTGCCCCCTATACCCACAATAAAAAAGCTGTACGTACGACATTGACGCAGAAGGCATCATCGACTTCCTGATCCAGCTGTTTCTTCTCCTCCTCCCCGACCACCTGTGCCTTCAGACACTCTATGGCCAGCTCCACTACTTCCTTCAGGAATTCTCCTTCGCCGCGGATGCCGCATGCTGGAGCGACATCAAATAGGGTTTAAAGCAGGGGTTCCCAACCTTTTATACAGGGTTAGTTTTTGGTCACCGGTCCAATTTTAAAATAAGGAACTAAAAGTCAACCAAAGAATCGATTTGAATTGGTCCTTAAAAATACATCGATCTGTTATACCTAAGGGTAGTATAGGGATATGCTCTCTCGCCCTTTATAGATTCTCCATCAGCACTTTAGCCCTTTTATTAGCAATAGTTCCCAGCCGAGTTAGTATGTATGTATGTATTATTATTATGTATGTATTAAACACTTATTAAAGTGGACTTTCCAGTGTTAATTTCTAGTTCAATAAAATAGAATTATTTTAAAAACCTATTTTGAAAACCTCTCTTAACAGATCGTAGTTTGCACACGAAGTGTATCGACTTCAAGGTCAAGGCCGGCGGCATACACGACTGGCGAGTCCAATTCCAAGTGGGTGAGCATGATATATGTTTATAATATGAGACAAAGTTATCGTATTTTTTTTTCCATAAATCGAATGTATTAGTTATTCTGAACCCAATCTGAAAATTCGACCGGTGACTATAAACTGTGTAACTCTTGTTAGCAGGGTCTACAGCGTAGGTATAATAAAATAGACAGTCCTGTACGACAACCAACAGCTTGTCGCCTGTTAAACTTAAAATCATTCGCGGACCATATTTGGGAACCATTGGCTTAAAAGTATTATATACCTATACCTTCTTGAATAAAAATCAATCTACTTAACGTAAGTCATTACTATACAACTAGTGCTGTATTAAAGTGAAAATCAAACATTTATGTCATCGTTGGATTTTACAATAACTTAAAAGAAGTCTAATTAGGTGCTTAGACAAGTTGCTAATTTTATTATAATAATGCAACTTAGAATGAAAAAACTATCTATATCTATATTCCTATTAAGTTCTCTGACAATGAAATAATTAATTATGTCAGATTCGGACAGAAGAAATGGCTTGTGGGACTGTCCTGATTGCTTTGGGCTAGCAGTAGCTCAGCTAGCAGTTCTGCTTAAACTTACAACACTAGTTACTTCTGTAAGCAAAAATGATACCCATTTAGCAAAAAAGAAAACGGAGCTAACGTTAAGATGAGTTAGACGTTTCATAACTTTTTATGAATAAGACCGTTAGTATTTCAGTCCAACATACGCGCTGAAATATTCGCTCGAGGCCGTACATTGCACTTAACATCTAGCTAAGTGCAATGACCACATTAGCAAGTAAAAAGTTCTAGAGCATGTGTGGATCTACCCTTACGGTGTAGGGCAGAGCTGAAGGGAAATAATTTACCTTCGATGTCCTTCAAAACGTCCTGAACGTCAATCTTGTCTATGGACTCCTGCGTGAGGGGCCGCTGGTCCATCAGCGTGTTGACGAGCAGAGTCATCGTTTCCTGGCTCTCTGAAAGTTCGTGTATATTTTTTTATAGCACGGAGTAGCAACTGAGATGGCGCACATAAACATCCGCATAGAGGTAATAAAGCTGTATTGCTCTCCTTCTTTCTCCCTCCATGGGCCACAGGAAACTCGCACAAAAACGCGACGGCATAGCTGTCACTGCGCCGGTACCTATTATGTGAGAGAAGCGCCTCCACGGTCATGCCGGCCTAGTTCAGCTGCCGAAGCCCGTTGCACCGGCCACCAGGGCGGGTCCCAAGCGATCCCGCATGCTGCTCCCCCGCCGTCTCCTTGTACAGCAACCCCAGCGTCCCACGTACTTGTGCGTTCCGGTTCGTCGGAGTGCACCAGCACGGCCAGCGCGGGTCCCAGGCGGTTCTTCAGCTGATGCTTCCCCGTGATATCCCTCAGTGATTTCTCCATCGCCTCCATTTTGGCATGTTCCGCTGCCTTGGCCTCCATCGCCTCCATCTGTATTTAAAAAATCACAATCAATTTTGTTTTCTAAATAAACTTATACTAAAAAAAACATACATTTGCGATCTGCAGCCAAATATGCCTGCTAGCAGCAGTCATAATAGCAAGTATCATAAGAATGTGTGTGACAACCGATACAAAAATTTGTGGCTGAACTTTTTATTACTTAGAAGCATGATTTTTCGGAGAAAAAGTATCTTGATAGAGACGGATGGAAAGACAGACGGAAGAAGACACCATCCCATGGCCCTATCAACCCTCAGGTTATGCGGGCCGAATCGTAGGAGTGCGCACCTAGTGTACTGTCTTATGGGTTGAGTTGCCCCCTTCAGGCGCGCACGCTTCGCTCCCTGTAAGTTATTTAATGTCTGCTTGTCCATGTGTCATTATTTACATCACATTTATGACGTGTTCGGTGTCGTTCGAGTATCTCCACTCATCGAACGAAACCATAAAGTTTCCTTATGGTCTACCTCTAGTCGACCTCTCCTTTCTCTTCATGGTTGCTGTTTTCGACACTACCGTGCGACCGACAAAGAAGCCCGACGACATTCTGTAGACGTTAGGCGCCTTACCGTTTTGTTTTCAGCAATATCATAGGCCACTAAGCATTATCAAATGCCATGATATCCAGAAATATCACCTGCACATATTAAGAGCTCTCACGGGCATTGTACAGTATAGTATTCAAGGCTGTCACGGTCGACAGACGGACAGACGGAAGGACGGACAGACGAATAGACGGACAGACGAATAGACGGCCAACATAGTGACCCTTTAAGGTAGGGGTGTCAAACTCTCCCCTGATACTGCCACCTTCTCGTGGTGGGGTCTTGCGTGCCTCTATGACTCTATGATCCCCAAGGCTAAGCCGGACAGGGCTATCCATACCGAACAGGCTTGGGGGAAAGGCCAGACAAAGACTAGCACAGCAGAGCCCTCCACCGATCCCTATGAAGCAGCAGATAGTGGTATGGATTAGAACGACCGGCGAAGTGTGCTGGAGTGCTCTGTTAGAACATTGGGATCAGGGGTCAGGATGGGACCCCCATTGCACGATCCGGACCTTGTAGTAGGGACTATTCAAAGGTAGCCAGACAGTTTCCAAGGAGAAGTCTAGCCTTTTCACCGATGCCAAGCCTGTGGCTGGAGGATCTTGTTGCTTGTAAATTCCCGTGTTCCGCGATTATGTAGGGTCCTGGCCCTCCAATTATAGCGGCTGAAGGGACCCACAGAAGTTTAATCGGTAGGGGAATTGAAACGTCGAGTCCGACACTGTACCCGGTTGAGCCAATGGGCTCCTGAGTAGCGTGCGTAAAAGGATTTCCCTGCGTCACCAAAAAAAAGGTGTCTGAACTCAATATTTCAGACGGCTATATACTAGGTTTAAAATACATGGGCGGGCCAGGTTCCACCAAAAAAAGGTGATTGGTGGCGAGTCTGATATTCGTGCTAATTATTGTAAAATATCTGGATATGTTCATGATATTTTGTAGATGCCATATTTATAAGGCCTGAGGGCCGGATGCGGGCCGCGGACCGTATTTTTGACATCCTGGCTATAAGGGTTCCGTTTTATTCTCTTTGACATACGGTACCCTAGCGTGTCGTGCACTCACATGCTTTTTTTTTTTTTTTTATTATGGTATATGGGGGCAAACGAGCAGTCGGAGCCATTTTCATGACTACCGACGCCCACAAACATCCGCATAGAGACTATACAGATGCGCTGCCCTCCTTTCTCCTCCCACCTCCCCGGACTACCGGCTACTTACACACCGCACGAAACGCGACAGCACAGCTGTCACTTTACGCCGGTCTCGTGTAAGCGAGGGGTACCTCCCCGGTCTTGCCGGCCCAATTCGACAGCATGCAAGCATGCAGTGTGGCACTACCTCTTTCTACTGGATAAAGCATTTTGTCGGCGACTGCGGCGAGCATGTCTAAGACACGCATCTGCTTCTTGTAGGTGGCGGTATCGCCGCCGCGCTTGGTCAACAACTTGCGCACCAGTTTGTCGTGTACTTACGTACAGGCTCAGCGTCTTGTCGGCGAGTGCGCGAGCGCGTCGAAGGCCTTCGTCTGCTTCTTGTAGGTGGAAGGGTCGCCGCCGCGCTTGGTGAGCCACTTGCGGAGCAACTTGTCGGGTACTCACTTGTGCGCTCAGCATCATGTCGACTAGTGTGGCGAGCGCGTCGAAGGCCTTCGTCTGCTTCTTGTAGGTGGAAGGGTCGCCGCCGCGCTTGGTGAGCCACTTGCGGAGCAACTTGTCGGGTACTCACTTGTGCGCTCAGCATCTTGTCGGCGAGCGCGGCGAGCGCGTCGAAGGCCTTCGTCTACTTCTTGTAGGTGGAAGGGTCGCCGCCGCGCTTAGTGAGTCACTTGCGGAGCAACTTGTCGGGTACTCACTTGTGCGCTCAGCATCATGTCGACTAGTGTGGCGAGCGCGTCGAAGGCCTTCGTCTGCTTCTTGTAGGTGGAAGGGTCGCCGCCGCGCTTGGTGAGCCACTTGCGGAGCAACTTGTTGACGACATCGAAGCGGGTCTTAGTCCTGGCGACGGCATCATTGTTAGCTGGCGCTACTACTTTTGCACATATTCTTAGATATGACATAGGATACTTTTTACAGAGTAGCGAAACCGCCGGTAAAAGCAAGTTCCATATAAATTTCACCCTCCAATTTCAATCTCCCGGGGTTTGAATTTCTGAAAATCCTTTCTTAACACTCACTTAAACCATTAAAGGAATCTCGGTAGCAAATAACAATGCACAAATTCGCTACCACAAGGGTGGGTGGGTCCTACGATAATAATTTTTATTCAAATAAATATTACAATTATTTTACGATTTTTGGTGTGATTTTTATGTACAATAACCTAGCGAAAACAAATTTAGGAAATAAACGTATAGAAATTGCACTTAGTTCCAAATACCTGCAATTATAAAGTAATGGGGGCTGAATTCGCCGCTAGGGGCGCTGGTGTAGCGTGAGGGCAATTGAAATGTCAAATTTCATACATTGTGGGTGGGCTACGCGCGTCTTTTCAAATAATATAATATTGTGATTGTTTTAATATAAAACCTGAGATTTAATAATACAAATATGAAGGTCGGGTTAATGTTATTAAAGGGGAGCTAAAAGAAAGAGATGTAAAAATGAGCGTGAATTACCTACAACTGCTAAGTCAGAGGTTAGTATTTAGTATTTACTGTTTACACACATTTTCTATCATGGATATATTAAATTATCCAGAGATTACAGCTATGTATTTCTCTTTACAGACTTGAACTATGTACTCTGCTTGAACTATGATAAGAATATTAGTTTTGTTTGAAACACACACAATACAAACAATAATTTTGGTGTGTACTATTCAGTGGCCTCCAGACAATTTTTACGTAGTGTAAAGTCGAAAAGTGCGTGACTTGGATATAGATAATATTACATCTTACTTCATAGTAATAAAATTAACTAGGCACAAGGCAACAAAAAATGACAAGAGACGTACCTACATAAAACTTGTAGATAGTATGTAAAACTTGTTCTTGACCTGACCTTCTATGAATGATAATGTATTTAGGTACTAGTAGGATTTTCAGTATTTCAGTCTTTCGGAAACACTTAATCGTATGTTTGTTTTATACAAACGGTAGTCACTTCCTTTGTTTCGGGTTGGGGTTGGGGCGTAAACCTCGTATAATATTTGACATTTGTAGTTCCTGTTTGCTGTGCAGCAAACGGACACATTCATTTTATTCATCATGATCATCATCAGCATTTCCGTCCACTGCTGGACATAGGCCTCCCCAAGTGTTCGTCACGTCGTGATTTTAATTTTTAATTGTCTATAAGTATTTACACCCAATTAAAAGGAACTGATGAAGTAGATTGAAAAGTATCAGCCAATGAAGATAACATCACGATGATTAACCGACCAATAGCACTCCAAATTTTTTATCGAACCCATATTAATTCAAAATTAGAAATATTGGCGCCATATTTGTGCTTTTATTATTTGTGTGTTGAGCGGTGTAGATGTTTTGATAGAATTTTCATACATTTTCGTTCCGCATATCAGTAAAAAAAATTCTTGACTTTGTCAAGATGCGCTATCGAAAATGCTGTGTACCAGTTTGTTTAAATATGCTAGGTGTAATACACAAATTTCCAAAATGAGAAAGAAGAGACTAGAAGAGACTACAAAAATGGGTCCATCATAATAACCGTGGTTAGTTCAAGTTAGCTCCCCTCGACGGATCTCCACCTTGTCGTGGTGAGGGGGCCTAGTAGCCGTGGCTTGGACAACCATGGTGAACCAAGAGTGATCCCGGGTGGGGACGCGTCGGGTTTTCAGTATTAGTGTATAGTCTATGCGTCGGGTGTTCGCTAGAGCCCGCTCTGGATGCGTCTATAGAGGAGGGGTCGCGGGAGGAGAGGTGTCTCGGTGTGTCGTTGCCGTGCACTCTATCTCCCGCGCGAAGAGGGCTCCTGGGTAGCGTGGACAACAATGGACAATATTAAGTAATTGTCTATAATTAATCAAAATTAAGTAATTACAATAGAATACACACGCGCAGCAGACTCACCCAGCAGTAACGGAGGGCAGCTGCACGCTGAGCTCCTGCAGCAGACTCACCCAGCAGTGACGGCGGGCAGCTGCGCGCCGATCTCCTACAGCAGACTCACCCGGCAGTGAC